>BLKR01007973.1:0-28330 GCA_011170035.1 Teleogryllus occipitalis
TCTCTCTTTCTCTCTCTCTCTCTCTCTCTTTCTCTCTTTCTCTCTCTCTCTTTCTCTCTCTCTCTTTCTCTCTCTCTCTCTCTCTCTTTCTCTCTCTCTCTCTTTCTCTCTCTTTCTCTCTCTCTCTCTCTCCCTCTCTTTTTTTTTTGCCCTTGAGTGTGTTGTCGTGGACTTCCGGCATAATATTGAAAAGGTTTCGCTGTACGCAGATGGTCTGTAGTGGCTGAAAATGCAATTGTTATGAGCTTTTTAATTTTTTCTGCGAAGTTTCCTTCCCAAACGGTGTTTCCCCATTTGTCTATTGAGTGTGTGCTGTGGGGAGATTAGGACGGGAGGCTAGGGGGCTGCCTTTTTCCCCTCCCCGTCCGTGCGTCCTGTGGCTGCTCACTCCATGTCCCGCGCGTTGCAGTGTTGGATGTCTCCGCGCCGCGTGGTGCCAAATCAAATGCGATCCTCCCCCCCACACACACACACACACACTCGCACACCCCTCCCAATGCTGCCCACCTCCCTCCTTCCCTGCCATTCGCCGCGCCGACCTATCGGAGCGCGCGCTCAGAATTAATTTTTAGTATCCATCGGTTTTAAATCGTCAGTATTTGGGAGCTTTATTTTGCGCACAAAACTTTCACTTATTTACTTGCATTTTGTGTAATACATGGCGTTCCAATACCAGGCGATTGGAGCGCCGGGGCCGAAATCCTATTACCTGGTCCGGCTCGTGCCTGGGCCGTGCGCGGAGCACCAAGTTAATGGAACTTCTCTGCGGCCGCAACCCCGCGGGCGGAGGAGCGCGCACGCCGCGGGACAGGGGAATGGGTGGGGCGGAGAGGGGGAGGGCGGTCGGAGCAAAAATATTTCATGCCAGTGTAAATTTTAAATTTCGGGTGCGTTTCCGTGACTGGCGCGCGTGGCGAGATGGCTCCGTAGCGTTACCGCCGGCGCTTCCCTCCCTGCCCTCCCCTCCCCGCCCTCCCCGCCCTCCCTGCCCTCCCCGCCCTCCCTGCCCTCCCCGCCCTCCCCGCCCTCCCCGCCCTCCCTGCCATCCCTGCCCTCCCTGCCCTCCCCGCCATCCCCGCCATCCCCGCCCTCCCTGCCCTCCCTGCCCTCCCCGCCCTCCCCGCTCTCCCCGCTCTCCCCTCTTCCCACCACTCCTTTCCAGCCTTCTCCCCCTCCCCCTTCCCCCCTCCACGTTCACCACCCCTTCCGCGCCGCGGGGCCTGCTGCGCGCTCTGAAATGTTACGACAGCGTCATCCGCCCCGCGATTCCGGGGGTTTGTGTGTGTGTTTTTTTCTCCCTCTCCCGTGTAAATCTGTCGCCCGAGTCGGGCTACTGATGACAACTTATTGGGCTCGTTTATCACGTACACTTGTTGCATTTGCATTTCAATTCTTAGGGCGGCGCGGCGCTGAGCGGCAGCTCGATCCGCGGCGCAGCTTGCTCCTTTCATTCGCAGCCGCCCCGCCCCCCGCCCGCCCCGCCCCGCGCCGACGGCGCCTCCAAATTTAATGAGAGACGGCTTTGTCCCCCGCGCGACAGCCCGGAAGCATTCCGGACGCTGGTTCTGTGCCTGGGCGCGTTGGAGCGTGCAATTTCTGGATACAATGTGTCAACTTCCAATTGTTCTGTGGAAATTTACTCTAGTTCTTAGTTTTTTCATTCCCATATTTTTAATTGGTTAAAAATGCTTGTGGGTATATGTGCGAGTTTTGGTCGTATTTATTTTTAGAGCTCTGTACTGTACGCATCGAAAAAGGTAATATGGCGGAGCCATCAGAAAATGGGTAACTTAATATCAGGTAATGAACAACGTAGGAAAAGTGTAACAAGTTTAAACCTAATTTGCAGGTCATTGTTTCACTTATTTTTATTGGACGTGAGAAATGTTTTGATTCCCCTTCTGAAAGGGGTTGCAGAAATCTGAAGTCATATTGGTACATGTTGCGTCGATATTGTTTTAATTATAAATTAAAGTTCAAAAATTTCTGCAATACACCATTAAGATTCTTTTAAATGTTTGAAATGCTTTTGTCACTGCATAAGGACATGAGTTTCTATGGTTTCAGTGTGCCTTGCAGGATAGATGGGTGACAAGGGGCCCTTTCAAAGCTGTACGTTGTAGAACAAAGAAGATTAACTTGGTGCGAGATTCCACGAGGGCGCTGTTGTAAAGCACTTGTGGGTAGGGACGGCAAAAAATGGATATTGTCCACCAGAAACATATATATTAACATCGATGTTTTCGTTTCAATGTTCTTTTCACAAGAATATATTTTTTCTAAAACATCGATGTTTTAGAAAAGTTCGTTATCCTTTTCGGTGATTTTGTACGTGCTAATGTCCTTTAACTGCATTTTGAACATTGTATAGAACGTTGTTTCGAAAATTAAGTTTAAAAAGTGCTTTAAGACAATTATACTTTAAACCAATATTTACGTATTATGTATATTGATACAGAACGTTTTATATCGATGACTCATGAATGAAAGTGAATAAAAGGAATAATAGCAGAGTACGATGTCCTTGATGTTTTATTTCCTTCTTAACGTTCAAAATATCTCGTTTAAGTACTATAATTGGAAATGGAAACCGTAAGTGAAAATAGCATCTATTTTATATTTAAACATCGCTATTTTAAACATGTTTTTGTTGTTTTCATAGACATCGAAAAAAATGTTGATGTATTGAAATATCAATATTCTGATGAAATTTGCCATTACTAGATCAGTATAGCTCTGAAGAAGAGCACAACAAGTTGGTCGAAACGTCAGCTCCATCGACTGAGACGCGGCTCATTCCGAACAGCCAAGATTCAAAGGAGTGTCCGCGGAAGCGTACGAATCCTTTGCCACACTACGTGTGGGCGTGGCGGTGTTAAGGCGGGACGAGCCCTTGCGCTCGCGCCCGAGGCGTCTTGCAGCGTCTTCTCAGAGTGGCGGCGGCGAAGGCGGGAGGGGCTCTCAGGTCGCGAAAAACACGAGATTCTTGTTGCGATGTAATTCGTTATCGCGCGCAGACAGCTTTATTGATTCTCCGCGATGTCACCACCGCAATGTCCGAGTGGAGATTAATTATTCACACTCCGCCCTCGCGTGTGGAACCATGTGCGTAATCCCCGCTCGTAATGCAGCCGGACGGCAAGGGAGCCCCGCCGCCGTCCACCTGTTCGTGGTGACGTCAGGAAATGAATCGCTCTACGGACACGTGGGAGAAAATGAGAATCCATTTGAATAGGAAATATTCAACAGTTTTGCGTCTCGAAGGAACTAGTATCGGACAGCTTGCCGCAGCCCACTCGTGACTGCTCCCGCGTAACGAAGATTCACGCCGAACTGTCCCCATGTGACCGCGAGCCGCGACACATCACCTGGTGTTAAGACACATCGGTAGATACTACCCCGGGCGAATATCGTGCCTGGACACGGACATGCCACTGTACGCGAGTCGCGTATCTCCCGCCCGTTTCGGGTTGCTTCCTGTTAGCCCGCGAGCTTTCACGTGGTCCCCGTGCCTTTTGCGGGCTGTCACGTGACCCATGGTACTGAATCGGCTTAGCCACCTTCTGTCGAGACTTCCCGCCGCATTTCTGTCTATGCACTTGCCATTTCCGGCGTCTGTTGTTTTGAAAAATTCAGGATATGTCGCCTAAAACCTGTCTACAGCAAATGCTAGCACTACTAATTGCTTGGAGTGATGCTAAACGGTGACGGTACATCGTCTGGTTTTGTTTGTAGTGTCGGAGTCTTTTCCATCTTTTTAACGCGTGTGAAAACAAAAGTCGTGAGCAAACCAATATTCAGTCTTTCAGAAAATGCCAACAGGATTTCCATGACGAAGGAATCGTGTGAAAAAAATTATGGCTCGAATACGGCAAGATGTGGCGCGCCCTCTCGTAGGGAACGATTTCTATTTGTAGTGACTTTCTAGGAGAGATTCTAGGAGAGCCAAGTTCTTGCAAGTTTCTTCCAGACGCGATAAGTTTGATCATGTATAAATTAGGACTTCCTCACTTGCATGTACCTTCTCGAGTACAGGTAATACTTATGTAGAGAGAAATCATGGACAGTTCAAAATGTCTCGTACTATATTCGTTTAATCAGTCATGTTACATAGTACTCGTAAGCAACAAAATTGGCATTCTGAGAGTATTGCAAAGTTTTGTATGTTTGTTTCAATGGACTTATGAATGATTTTAAAAGCGGATCAAGATCTAACACTATGCTTATTGTGTACTTAGAGAACGACTACACTTCGGTTTAGTAGTGCCTCGATTCCTTGATAACGATACAGACAAGATTAATAGATGTGATATACACATTGAGTCTAGTAAAATAACTACACTATTATTGTTACCTGCAAATATGCTCGTCATCGATATCCTAAATTTAGAGATACGATTGCTTGAGTTCCTTAAAGGATTCTGAAGCGGAGATTCAGTAGACAGTACTTTTTCTTTCGAGCGGGGGAGTTTTCTCACAATATATTTAAACCGTTTCCTCTTGCACCTTTTTGAAAACTACTGTAATATCTTCAGCCGTATAAACATTGCCGTTGAAGTTACGTGACTCGACCGATAAACCCTCGCTGTCGCGTGCAGAACCTTCGGCGTTCTGCGTAAGTACAAGACTGCATTGAAGTCTTCCACATGAAGCATCCTCAAAGGATACAAGTCTTTCAAGAGCATCGCCTCACGAGGTTTAACAATTTTTTGGAACGTACTTCACAAAATCAACCGCGAAAGTTTTATTGCTTACAGCTTCACCGCAACATCGCTTGTCAAGTGCAAGCGAGTCCAGTGCAGAGCAATGTTTGCCTCCGACAGGTTTCATTTAATTTCTGACGGTGCGCGTTGCGTGCGCGCGATGATTTACGGGGGGTGCTGGAGTAAGGAGCGGGTGATTGAGCGTCGTCCGCGGCGGTTGCAGAGGCCGCGTGGATAATGACGATGGACTGCCCGGCGCCCGTATTTGGCGTTCGTATCTCGGGGAGACGTTGGATGATTTGGAGGTATCGATCCCCGAATGGCGGGTGCGGGCGAGGTGGCGGTGGCGGCGTCGGCCCCCGCGGTGCGAGGGGGGGTGGGGGAGGCGGGGAGGGGGCGAGGGCTCTGCTTGGCGCGGTCCCTGGGGCCCCGCTGTCGCCGCCTGATGGAGCTTGCCTCATTTCCGGCGCTGCTCCGCCGCCTCTTCTTCGCCGTTCGCGGGCGCGCTGCCCGATAAATGGACGACCGGCCGGCGCCCCCTCGCCTCGCCACGCCTCGCCCCCGCCCGACGGGCCTGCCCCGCCCCTGCCCGCTCCCCCGCGCACGCCGAACCTGCCCCGCCCCGCCCCGCCCCTCCCCGCCCCGCCCCGCGCCCGAGCAACAGCTGAAGGGCGCGCGGCCCCGCGGAGGAGGCGACGTCGACTGTTGGCATCAATCTCGTCCCTTCACCCGCGCGCGCTCGCGAGCCCTCCCTCGCCTCGGACATCTCCCTCCATCACCGGCCCCTCCCCTCCCCTCCCCTCCGTCCCCGTTGTCTTTGCGCGAACTTCCGGGTCAGCTTCTTCACATTCAACCTCGGGGATCTCCGGAGCTTTCTGACTGCGTCCACCGCGTAAGCTATTGTGCCTCTCATGAAGTCCTTCTTAAATTAACGTTTGAAATGTCGACAGAATCTCTAGAACGGTTGGAACGATGAACTTTAAGACATTGTCCATCACTCTCAGCACTCATCTGGCGGTAATTACTATACCGTACTTGGTTTGATAGGAAAAATTATGATGTATTGATTTTCCGAAGTAGCAGGTACTTCAGATGTGCTCAAATGCATACTAAACTGAATTACTTTATTGAATACATTTTGTAAGTATTATAAGTATTTTATATAATTAATGAAAGTATTTATAATATATTATTCCAATGGTTCTGGATAATGTTCTATATGAATTCTCTAACTTTCGTGAAAGAAAACCTCCTTAGTTAAAATATTGTCATTAACAATTTCATTTAATTTAAGAAACCATTGATATTGAGACGATTGGAAACTTGATCTATAGTCTGGTAAGAATGTCCCCATTTTTTCTGGGAACTCATCAAAGCCCAACTTTTAACTGATGCTGCTGAACGGGCGTACCATCACTTTTTACAGCTTTTGAAAATGGAGCAGTGTGCGGCGCAGTCCCAGCGATCCGAAACCGCTCGGCATTGGATGTGGGGGCGGGCGCGCGGAGGCCTCTCCGCTGCGGCGCCATTAACGCGAATCCCGGGCATCTCCCGCGCCGATCGCCCGCCGCCGATCGCCCGATCGCCCGCCCGCCCGCTCGCACGCCCGGAAGCGCGCTGCCGGCCGCCCCCACGCCCCACGCCACTCGATTCCGCCCCGCCCACACCGCACTGCCCCCGTCGCGTCGAAAATATGAATAGCGCCGCAGATAGCAGGAATTCGCTTCGGCGGTTGGTGCTTGTTCTGCGAGGGAGGAGGCTTCGTGCCCACGAGAACGGGCAGTTCTCTATCAGTGTTGCCGCCGCCGTCTTCTCTATGACCCCCTTCCTCTTTCTTTTCACTTTCTTTCTAATTTTCCTTCCCTTTTGGTATTTTCTTGTTTTTTGTTGTTGTTTTTTGTCAGTTTGCCTCCCTTTAGCCTTTTCTCTCTCATTTTCAACGATATCGTAACTTTCCTTTTCCTCTACTTTTTAGTCTTTGCCGGTGTCTTTTGTGGTTTTGGCATTTTAGAACAAATCCTTCTATCAGCTCTCTAGCACAAACTCTTTTGTTATTCGTGATTATTTCTATAGTTGCTTGTCAGAATATTCGCACGCGATTCCCTATTCTGTCCGCTCGTAAAATTGTCCATTATGATTTATTGTACGAAAGTCTTGGGTCTCAAAACGAATTCAAATTTTCCATGCATTGGAATGGCGTTTTCTTGTCGGTCGGTTCACACATCCGAGATTTTGGCTTGTTTTTATTAATTCTTGTCAACGGTCATTTTCCGCCCTCTTCTTCGACCTTATCATTTAGCCTCTTTCTCTAGCCCCCATCCGCTTTAGCGTTATCCTCTCACTTTTTCTGTCGCTCCGGGCTCCTCCGCTTCGTAGCTGGCGTGCGTTTTGTTTTGGGCTCCTTGGCGGCAGGCGCCGTTGCTTGGCGCGCGGGGCTCCAATCGACGTGCCCATCTAGATTGAGGGCGGGCCGCGGAGGCCGCGGCGGCGGGCGCCGGCATTCTGCGCACGGGGCTTCGGAGACTCCGCTCAGCGTGGTCGCTTCTCGAGGAAACTGCGATGGAGTGACGACTGTAACCTTTCGAATACGTGCGCTTCGTGAGTCGTGTTTGTTCTATGTGGAATATAACTAGTGAAAAGAAAAACATATATTCCCCTGTTCAATCTCACGTTTCATATTAAAGGCACCGTATGTCGGTTCTAAATATTCGCTTTGTTTTTTTCAAGTTGAAGTAACCTGACGCATATTAAAAGCACAGAAAGTTCTCATAAAAAACTTCGCTGTGCTGAAATTCAATATCACAGTTATACGTATTGTTATTCTTGTGCTATGATTCGCTCAAAATGTTAGTTCTTACTGTACTCATCCTTCCATATTTCGCTTTTAGCGCATTCAACTACTAAAGAGAAACTATATTAAACTACGTGCTTTGCAATCGCATTTATGAACTTGTTTTATTTTCGTTTTTACTCCTATTAAGTCGTCCGCCAAAACGTCTTCCAGGTGCTGAGCAATGACGAAAGTGTTGATTTCGAAGAATCAGCGAGTGAGAAGTGCACTGGGTTCTTGGTCTTTTTCGGCGAATGATTGTCGGTGTGGCATTTCCAGCAGACTAGCTATTCATCTTGTACCTGCATTATTTTATTCAGCATAGTAATTTGTTATCCGTGTCCGTTGCTTGAAAGCATGTGCAAGGGTCCCTCCGCACCTAAGGGAAAATGACATCAGCGCGTTAGATACCATTTTAGTCCGTATAAAAGTAGCAAAGCTGTGAACGTAAAGACAAAGCGTCTGGTTTTTTCCCAACTCCAGTACTCGTAAATAAAATATGCACAAAACAATCCCTTATCCAGTAGAGCAAATACCTTAAGTGAAACAGCTTACAAGAAAGCAAAGTAAAAGAACCGCAACGTGCTCGGGTGGCCGTATGTTCTCTTCGTGGCAGTGACTCCTCCCCATGTCAGAGGGTGCGCGACTGAAAGAGAAGTTGAATCGCAGTGCTGTGTTAATGCCGAATCCGAACGCACGAGTCCCAGCAGACCGGCTTGTCCCGCGTCCCTGCGTCCGAGATGGAGATATTTCGCGTGCACTAACGCCGTTAAATCGTTAATTGAAAAAGCACCAGAGCGGCTTTTAATTTTCTTTCCTGCACCCTCGAAGCCGAGCGGGAAGCGATTCGAGAAATGGTGGGATTTCACCGCGCCCCCACAGCATTGCCTGAAACCCCTCTTCCGACTTCATAGACCGCCGAAGTTCCTTCTCGGCCGTAAAAGCTGCACTTGATGGTCCTCCCTTTGATGTGCAATACCCATAGCGCGGTTGTAGGAGACAGTACGATTCGGTGTAAAGGGATTTGTGTAAATAATTGGGAAATAAAATGCTAGACAAAAGAATCGATGAATAATTCCCAGAAATTGTTTTACCTTAAGATATTTTCAAGCATTTACGGCGGTTTGGAAATACAGAACTGGTAAAAAAACTACCTTGCCTACCGTGGCCGTTCCTAAGTCATTCAAAATCGTGTCGGGCTGTCACTAGAACCAATGTCCTCTTGTAAAAACTAGGAATCGTGTAAATAGTATAGGGGATGTTGCAAAATAGTGGGAGAGGAGGCAGAAAACTAGCAGGCTGGAAATAACGTATCACAATGCTTGGAGAAAGTTATAGTGGAGGGGGAGAAGTCTTAGAGTCTGAAAAAATAAGAGATGCGGTTCTGATAAGCATATTGCGCGCGATCTGCGAGAAACTCCATGCAGTTCAGAAACATGCTGGAGTGTTCTTAGAACGGTAGAACGTATTTCGAAATGCGTAGACTTTACTAAGCAACTCGCTTCCCAGCTCGATACGCAACTCAGTTCGAAAATGAATTTTGTTCTATATTAGTTAGGAACCCAATAAAAAGTGCAGCGAGAAAAACTCACCAGTGAGAAAACTGCTAAAAGTGCATGTGCAAGAAGATTATTCGGTGGCAGAGATCGCGAAGGCAGTAGCGTCGTAGCGATCTCGGACCGAAGGGTTGCAGGTTCGAGTCCGCCTCGGGCGTGGTTGTACGGTGTGTTCCTCCTTTCACCTCTCAACACCATATCGCTTCATCTTCACAGTTACCATAACATTAACACACTCAGTGGTCGCTAATGACCTAGATGTTGATGCGACCTCAAATTTTAAAAAATCCGTGTGGAGGTTAGGAAAAACGTCCAACTGGATTCCTTGCAAAATCGAAGCAAATGTAAACATTATAGTCTACGATCTACGTCCCCGTCATATTTCAGATGCGATCCACAGGTCAATTTCATCCCTTCTGCGAAATATTAGTTTTTTAATCAACTTTGCCATGCAAATTAATTTTGTATCAAGGATAAAATTTTCTGAGTGTATGTTAATCACAAAAAAAGAATTAATTTAATAAGTTTTCAGACTTGTAAATTTAAATGGAGTTTTTAGGAGTTTTATTAATTTTTGGATCAGTGCTTCAGCATAAAGTATTGTGAAAAAAATTGAAGTGAAGAGATTCATTTTTTTCTTATCGTTCCAAGTCGTCCATTGGTGCTAATTTTCAAAAGTGTTATTTATGTGTATCAGTACACATTTTGTACACGTGAACAAATTTACTTTCATTATTAATTATAGATGATGCTCATTAGTATCTCTCCATTAAAATAGGTGTTTCGCTTACCAATATTATCTGTTGCACAATAAACAATTACTTCCCAAAGAGAAGCAACCACCGATAATGCCTACAGTAGAGTTCCGTGCACAACCCTTCGCCAGCGCCACCGGGCGAGAACTAGGCGGATTCTATATTGTACTCTTTCTAATGGTATGAATTATTTTTCTGAACTGAGAGTCCTGATCTTGAGTAATTATTCAGATAGAAAAGATAAAGGTCTCATTACGCCCCCCTCCGTTTGTCTAAAAGAAATGTAGTAGAAGGGGGAAGACAAACTTCCAGAGAGACTTCTAGTCTAAGCATTCTTCATCCAACCACGGCGGATGCGGTATACCGCACGACAGATGTGTATAACGTACTGCATACGCACAAGGGGCAGCAGCCTTGCTTGTCGCATTAAAATGTTGGTCTTCTCTAAGGTGTAATGACTGATCGTTACATATTGATGGGATCTAGGATTTTCGACGTCTGGCGTTGTTTAAATATGTCAATACCGAATTCCGCAGGATTAATGACTTTCCGGGAGACGTGTGCTGCATTACGGCGACCTGCTCTCGTTACAATTAGCGTTAGAGTATTCGGCAGCTAACTTAATTGCGCAGTTTATCATGGAGAGGGTTTTAAATACAGACATTAAATTGGATAACAAATGTTTGATCTCATATGTTCATTTAATATGCAGTTTTTCTCTCTCTCTCTCTCGAAAAAAGCCAATAGAAAAATTGAGGGTGCATAAATATGCTTATTATAAAAATTTGAGGGGAGTCGGCAATGCTGAAAATCCAAACTTCCCTTCCACATGAACGTACACACAAACACATATACACACAAGCGCCCGCGCACGTCTGCGTGCACCAGCAATTCGTGGAATCGAACATTCTCACATCTTGTATGTCAATGATGGCATTCAGATGAGTTCAGAAAACGCATTACTAGATTTATAAACGTTCGTTTAAATTACTTTCTTTCAACGGTTAACTCGTCTATCCCACCCACGTTGAAAAGTTTGAACATTCGAAAGAGGTGTACGTGGTTTGCTCACCTTCCAAGAAGGGTGTACATATGTCCCGTTCGGTGTATGGTTCGTTTGGAGTTTTATTGAAGTATTTGTTCTTGCGAGTCGTCTTGCCCCGCTGCCAATCCGCCTTCAGTGCTTGTCATCGCCGTCGCGCGTACCAGCACCAGCACCAGCACCAGCACCAGCACCAGCGCGTCGGCGGTCCGCGCAGCCGCCGTTTGCGCACCGGGCGCCTTGGTGGCGCTGCGTTCGCTCGCTGGCGGCTGGCGCCTGGCGCGCGCCTGCTGCCTCTGTCGGCCTCATCCACAATTCGGTTAAAACGTGGTTCATATTCATAACTAACTTTGCACATGTTTGCATGCAAATATCTGAAGCAACGCATTTCCATGACTATCGTGTGCTGCTTTCGGGTACGCATTACACGCACGATCCCGCGGGCCGCTCCCCCCCGCGGCAACAGCTTGTCAAGACGCCGGGAAGGAGCAGGTGTGCGCGTGGCGGGGCGGGAGGGGGGCGGGCCCGAGGCGGGGTGAGGACGGATCGCACGGCGCGTGGGACGCCCCGCTCCGTCCCACCGAGCCCGGCAGCAAGCTCGCACCTGCCTCAGCATCAGCGCCGTCCGCCGTCGCCGCCACTGCCATCTCCGTTGCTTCTTCGCCCTCAACCGCTTTTCCCTGCTTGCCCTCGACGCTCGACGCTCTGTGCTCTGCGAGCGCCCGCTGCACCTGCGGCCTCCCTGGCTGCCCTGCAACAAGCGCGGGAGTCTGGCCAGATGACACGGCGTTTGATGGCGCGGTCGTTAGCCTGGCGGGCTCGCCCCAGCCCCAGCCTCCGCCTCCACCGCCGCTTTCTGCGATTTCTTTCTACTGCCGGCCACTCCGTGCTAGGCTATTTAACTGCTGCTGGTGCAGCGGCTGTTCAGAGGCCACTTCCTCTGATGTGATGCTTGTGAAGCCTGAACACAACACCGGAGGTTTCACAGACGTTCATCCAAAGTAAACAAATTTTTCAGTGTTTTTTTAAATGTCTTTATTAATTACAGGTCTTACTTCCAGCGCGAAATTTAATTATGAAACATGAATCATATTTTACGGTCTGAATTGAAGCACTTTTTCTGGAGCATATTCTAAATCTTAACAAATGATATTATTAAATGATAATATAATTGTTATAGTATAGTGTTGGAAATACAGTGGTGAGAGATGAGATAATAACTTATTATGTTTGTAGAATGTCTTGTGATAATTACAGGAATTTTACAAAAAAAATATTTTGCATTAATTCAACGTCGTCTTCGATAAAACATGATTTTTTTTCAATTAACAGTATTTCACGTAGTATTTTATGAGCACATATCTGAGATTACCAGTGTGGTTTGAAACGTAACCAATGTAATCGTAACTTCGCCTGTAAAAGCTCTCGATGGCGTAAAAACGTTCAGTTATAGTGGAGGCAATTTGTTAAAGACGGGTCGTTTTCCCTCCTGCAGCCGCGTACCTCGGCCACGACCGCACATTCCCATCCGCATACGCGGGCGAAAATTGTATGATTGCTATTAGCCTGCAGAAATGGAGAGCCCGGGCGGCGTGCGAGTGAGTAGCAGGAAGACCTCGAAAATGAACTTGAGCAGCCGAAATTTATTGCCCCTAGTAGAACTAATGTTACATTTCAAGAACAACTGCTCTGTGCGTAAAATTTGAATATGTGATAGTTAAAACTTGATGTGCCTGATTCCACTGCGGCTCTGGAGTGTGAATTTTCGACATTCAAAAGGCGTGTGCCCGACGCTAATTTTAACGAAGGCACACTGTAAAAGGGTGGGTTTACAGCTCTCTCCGTATCGCGAAAGCTATTGAAGTTCCTTTAGACGTGGACGCTTGCTTGTACGGCGTCGTTGGAATCGTAAAACAACAGTAAAACTTTTCCGAACGCACGCACTTTGTGCATGAAAAGGAACTTGTGAGGCACTGAAGAGTTTCTAAAGAGTATTTTTACCCCAATGCTTAACATCCGCGTGAAACTATTAATCGTTAGGACTGCGCTGTACTTAAGATATTCACCAGACGTTACTTACCACTGGATATGAGGTGGACCGCAGCTCGAAGACGGTGACTGTACAATGTGAACACATATCGGGGAAATATTGTTAATATGAAGTCAGATTTGGAAATCCAATTAAATTGGTAACTCAGTACAAGCGGTTACGAATGCAATCTAAATGGTATTGCAATGCATACAAAGCGAGGGTGGAATTTAAAACAGTTGTGACATTTATGACTGACATTCTCTAGGGCGTACGAGAAATATTTCGTTGATGCGTGTAGTTCAAAGGTAAGACGTCTTAATCGCAACTTTGTATATTGATAAAAGTGAACTGCTAAAATATAAATTTGAATCATAACACCGAGAGCCAGTTTTTGTGATAGCTTGAACCACACAAATCCTACTAGGTTGTCGCAAGCAGTGTTTTACGAGTGTCAGAAGACGCAAAATACAAAATAGAGCATATCAATCTTAAATTTGTGGTACGGAGTTAAATGAAGCGCTCTCCCACGCACGTTGATTGTCCCGTATGACTTTTCTCGTCCATAGCAACCTTTTTGGCTCTACAAAAACAGAAGTTTAAAAATCTCTATTTTTGAATGTAACCTATTTTAGTATTAGAGTAACGAAACTACAACGTGATTGTAAAATTAAAAACATTAAGTGGAAATGTGTAAAATTTATGTGTAAACATTAAGCATTAAATATGTAAACATTAAGTGGAAGTTTTAAAGTTTGTTCCAACGTAAAGCATCTAAAGTTTTCTTCGTTGTCATGGTGAAGTCCACGCGCACACTGAGAAGTGCGAGACAACAATTCCTGGGCAGAGGAAGAAGGGTCGAAGTGGTTTTTGATATGAACGTTCCTTGTAACGTTCACGCGAAATTTGCATGTTCATGGGAATGTTCTTTACGTGATTGAATCTCCATCATTCGTGTTCGCAGAATAATTATTGTGGAGTCAGAGTGAACAGAGCTTTGAGTCAATTTGCGAGATCGTCTGCGTTGTGTACAAAACAAGTTTAACTTTGTCACCGCACTGTCATGTGAAATGTGTGAAAATAATTGACAAAGCAGTAAAAACAGTATTAAACGGACATCATGTGTTATAGAGACAAGATCGTGAGAGTGCAGACTAGGATTTGATGGTGAGAAATTGTTTTTGAATGTTTTGGAACAATTTGTGAAAATAATTTGGGCAATGCTGGGAAATAAACATCCCCAACTACTGTATACTCTGAGGAAACGTTCAGAGAACAAACATAATTTATTATGAATAATTTGTAAGTTATGATATGCACCGCTTTTACTTGGATGATATTTTACACTTCATTGTAATTTGTGAAAAGTAGTATCTAAAAATGTTGTTCCTGATTGAATTCATGTTCGTCTTGGATAAATTAATTGTCGCAAGAGATTAATTATCTTAGTCTTTTTCCCCTCAACTTCGCACTCCCCCTCCGAAAATTTGTATTAGAGGTGGAATGTCACCATTTACTGCCAGAAATTAACAAAAAAATTATTGTAACATTTGGATTGACTATTTGATGGCTAATGCTACATTTATTTTGGTAAGTCATTCAATCTTCGGTTTAATTTATTGACTCTTTCGGGATATTTTATTATATTACGGAAATCTAGCATATTCGGACAAAAATGTAGCATTTTGAAAATGCATACCATATTCATTCATAATAATGAATGCATTTCATAATAATGAATGCACAATCGTTCCTAAACATTCGAGAATATCATAATAAATAAACTGTGGATAAATGTAGGTTAATGTTTCAGAACACACGAAATCGTGTGACTTTCCGCGGCTTCTCCGACTAGACCGTGCTTCAATCTGAAGCTGAAACGTTCTAGAGTATACGAGCGTTTCTGGAACAGAGTGAATGAGATGTCCAAATTGTATGAAACGCGTTGCGCAATACGCGGCTAGAGAAGTCAACCGCTAGCTTGACCCCGATAACCGCCTTCGCGCGCTCTTGTGAAAAATGCGCGAGTCGCTGCCGGTTGGCGAGGCGGCTCTTCGGAGGAAGCGGCGAGCGCGCGGGTGCGGGGCGGGGAAGGGGCGCGGTGCGGCGCCTCCGGTGCCCTCGTAAGGGCCGGCCGCGCCCCCCGGCAATTTAACTTCACTCCAACAGTCGTATCGACTGGGATGGCTCTCTGGAATCGGCCATCGCGAGACAACGAGCCACTTGCAAAGTGGATTATACGCGCCAGGTGCGCGCGGACCGCGGCTCCAGTGCCGTTGTTTACGGCGCCCCGCCCTTGCCTCGGCTGCTCCCGCCCCCCACCCCACCCCGCCCCCGCCCCTGCCGCCTCCCTCCCGCTGGTCGGCCGGCGCTCGGGCGCTGGGCGCGGCGCGCAACTAACTCGAGCGAAAATTCTGTTTAAAAGTGGCGGGTACGACCCCGCGCGATTGCTCGATAAATTTCCGCGGGAATGAATTAAATTAGTTTGAATTTTGCCGGCGCGAATTGAGATACGCCCGCGCAGGGGACGCATTTCGCGGTTTGTCTGTGCGAGGCCGGCGGCGGGTGGCGGGGGTGGCGGTGGGGCAGCGGCGGGGCCCCGGGAAGCTGGCACGACCGCCGCCGCCACCGCCGCCTACGGCCCCGTGCAAAACACACCTTCCCCGCGTCCCCCTTCTGCCGTTTCTGCTTGTGCCCGCCCTTCCGCCAAGTACGCTGAAGTATCAAATTTGGATGGGCGCCTCTGTCCTTTTCCACTATCTTTTTTGAATTTTTACTGTTTGCGAACTCGGCATTACCCCACTAATGTGCTCCATTCCTTCGTCCAAAAGTTTTTATCATCTTGACAGTAATGACCCCGTGCGGCGCCGCACCTGACCACCCGGCCTGGCTTGGCCCCGCCCCCTGCCCCACGTGACCCCTGGCCGACGCGGACCGGCGTCTCCTAATATACTGCACCCCGCCCCCGGCTTCCTCGCGCCGCCCCCCTCCACCCTCGCTTTTGCTCCGCTGCGCTCCTCGTCGCCGCCGCCTCGTCCGCTCGCGCTGGCCGCTCGTCAAAACGGCTTGCGCACTCTCCCGAGAGGCGTTCTGCGGTAGTTTTCACTATTACACGGACTGTGATATGATAATTCGCTTGAGTGCTTTTGGAAAACAGAGCTCGAAATTCTCTGTGGAAGAGAGGACTCTTGATGACTGCCTCTGCGGAGCACGCACTTGTTCGGAAAGGCAAATGTGTAGCGGATGAGAATACTTGTGACTTGGCTGTATTGAAGAGTTGTATGGAAAGTTGTATTTTTGGGTACGTGGGAATCGTAAATTTACTTGTTTTCTTAATGAAGAAGATATTTCCATATAAAGAAAACAAATTCTCAAGACTAAAGTTTATAGCGGAAAATAAGACCCAATTATCAAAAAGCAATACTTCTCATATAATATTTTTCCTGACCCAAACAATTTTAAACGGCGGTTGAAATATGTTCCTGTGATAGAATCGTTTGTCTCGTGTCCATGCTCTGTACTCCCGCGCCCTGGCACCCGCTCTTTAACTTCGGCACTGCCACCCCGGTAATCGCCCCGCCCGGCGCCGCGGCGTGGCGCGCGCGCGTGTGTAAAGCGCCGCCGGCTTTGAAGGGCCGACCGTGCGTCGGGCGCCGGCGCCTTTGCGAGGCAATGGAGGCGCTATTTTTAGGCGCGGGGCGGCGGCAGGGGCGGCGGCAGGGGCAGGGACAGGGGCAGGGGCGGGCGGAGGCGAGGACAGTAGGCCGTGCACGTGCGGCGGGGCAGCGCAGCGTGGCGCGGCGTCGCGTGCCCGTTGGCCCGTTTTTTGCGTTTTCTGCTGCGCTAACGCGATTAAAAAGCAATGTACCGTTCGGAAGTACGGTGTGCTCCGCGGTCGCAATTAGATTTTCGGGTGCATCAATGCGAGCGAGTGCGGCGGAGCGCTGCGTTGCCCCTGCACCCGCAGCCGCCGCCCCGCCCCGCTCCGCTCCGCTCCTTCCCCCTGCGGGCCGCCCTACTACTCGCCGATGAATGTAGCTTGTGGTTACTTGGCTGCCTTCCCCCTCTCGACCCCCCTTCCCACCACCTGTGTTTCGGTGGTCTTTAGAGGATAGTAATTTGTGTCCACATTGCTGTGAGGTTTTAAAACGAGAGTGTATGCGTGGAATTATGATAGCTTAGGTACCTATTTAATAGATTCGGAGGGTGCATTCATTGTTCGTAAATGACGGATAGTCTTCACGTATTTTGACATACGTGATTTGACGATTCTCTTTCCAAACGCGAATGAACGGAGATGGAATGAATGTAACTCATGATAACGCCATTCCTGTACTGCACCAAGAATTTGTCAATTTCAAGAACGAATTTACTCGATACTTAATATGACACAGTCGTTCTTTAGTATTGTGTAATATTTTATGAAATTATACTTCAGTGTTCCGCAACAGAGTTGTCGCTTTTGCGCAAGACTTTTCCTACATGGCAGGATTCAATCCGGTAAAATGAACTTGCAGCATAGAAATAAAAGAGTAAACTTTGAGGGAGTAAATGCCTGTCTTCATTGATTGGTCATTCCGGGCGCATCAACTCCTAAAGAAATCAGTCCCGTCAGTGTGGTGCATGTTTTAATTGCTCGTGGGATGGCAATGATCTTCTCTCGCTGGGTGATAAGATCCCGGTCCGACCTGTAGCCTAGTGGGGTTTTCCACAACCAGGTATCTCCCACCAGCATGGCACCGCTTCAGCCGGGACAAGCTCTAAGTTCCGGACATATGTTGTAGTGTAGTTCATGTGTGTGTATAAGTAAGGGTAGGACAAGATAGGACATGGAATGGGAAGGAACGATCGCGCGTGGTCCGTGGCCCGTTGTTACGGTACTGCTCTGGCATTCCCCTGGTGTTGATCGGAGGGATCACAGAAAACTACTGATCAGAGCAGCCGGCCGCTAGAATTCTCCTCTCGAGAGCGACAGAACTCGATCCAGCTAACTAGATAGTGTCTAGAATTCTGACACCGTCGGAACTCGAACCTTAGGTCTCTCGGTGCCCGTCTTGAAAGTGTATATGCTTTGTTGGGGTACTTCGTAAGGTTTTGTCGATCGCCCTTGCATTTCCAAATGGCAATCGCTCTGCCGAAGGAAGTTTTGTCTCCCTCTCGTAAGCGCGTGGCTGCCGTTCGTTGGGCTGAGCTTTGAGCCTCGGGCGGGCCCCGCTCGGGTGTCGTGCCCCCGCCGGGGTGGAAGCCGCGCGGGTGCTGGGGTCGTCGCCACCCCGCCCTCACGGGGCGTGCGACCACCAAATCGCTGCTTAGCATTCGCCCCGGCGCGGCGCGGCGCGGCGCGGCGCGGCTCTCGGGCCGGGGCCTTGGCTTCCCACATTAATAAAGAACGCCGTTTCAATCAATGGCCGGGTGCGCGGCGCGGGCGCGGGCGCCGGCGTGCGCGTGGGAAGTGCAGGATGTGGGCCGCGATTGGGCGGCGAGGCGCGGAGCGTGACGCCGCCGCCGCCGCCGTCGCCCTGGTTCACCGCCTCGTGCCACCACGCGCCGCGCCGCTGCCCGCTCTTCGTGCCCGGAATGTCGCGCCCCGCCGCCCAGTCCTTGTGGGATGGCCGGCGCCTGCAGCGCTGTCGCCCTGTGGCCCGTCGCCCCGCCCCCTGTGGCTCGCCGTCGCTCTGGGATGCGCGCGGTGCAAGAGGCGGCCCTGCACTGCAGGCTACGCGGACACGCGCCTCCACGTCGGCAGAAGGGTTTTCGCGGCCATGCAATTTTTTTGACGTGGTCGCTGAAAATGGATGCGAGCGGCAGGGCCGGCAATGCGTAAAGCCCTCTTCCCCCCGCTTGTCACGTTCGTTAAAATTTCGTTTTGCACAGCCACCGGTTCCAAAAGTCGGTGACAGGGAATTCGCAGAACTGCACATAACACCTCCGGGAAATGTTCTTTATTGCCTTTGGATTTGAAATATTTTTCTCAGTTGAATTCCTTTGAATAGTTCCTTTGAATATAAAAACACTTCGGAAACTGTTTTGCCTGTCATCGCCCCGCCAATTTTAAATGTTACGCAGGGATATTTCGCCACGAGACAGATATCAAACATCATTGGATTATTTCGTTCAATGGTCAATGAATGGTTGAGGGTTTTGTAGCGGAATGCTCCCGAACATTGTGGAAGGGACCCCGAATTCTCTGACAGTTCAACGCCTCATCAGTGCTGGAAACTCCCTTTTAGCGCTAAATAGACAAATACTTCTGAGTAGAAGTAATGAAGGTATTGAATACCAGCGTTTTCAGTCCGGAAACAGTCCGCATTTCCTTTATTATCAGTCCATGCAGATCAGTCTTGAGTGTTGAAACAACAACTTGAAGTATAGAGAGCTGCGAAATACGGCTTTAAATGTATATCCTGAAAACTGTTTATAAAATCTTATTAAAATTGTTGGATGATGCAAAAAATCCCACAAGATACAGGAGTTGGAGTAATTATTTCCTCCCCTTCATTTAGGATCTTTTTCATCCGTTCGCCTCCCACTGCGATCGCAGTGCACATGAGCGGAGCTTTCCTCGCGTGTGCCCTAATCTTTGATGAGCAGATAGCGTTAAGATGCACGTATCGCCTGCTGCGCGCATTGGGGAATCCCTGCCGAGGCAGGGATGTCGTGACCGGCCCGCGACCGAAATAGCAGGAGGAAGGGGGCTCCAGCGGCGTATTAGCGCACGTGGGGGACAGGGCCCGCCTCGCTCCTTTTCCCTCCTTGCATGCCTCTTTTATTAATGCGGTCCGCTCGATCTTCGGTAAGCTGTTTTTTGTTGCAGTGGGAACTCTGCGATCGGACGCAATTTGCAGTTGTAATATTGATGGGGGCTCGAGTGGGTGGACGTGGGCGTCTTCGGTGCGTCTAAGCGCTGCATGTTGTCCCTGGATGCGCACGACAGCGCAGTGCCCTCGGCGCCCATAAAACAGCGGCCGCGCTGTCGACGGCTAGCAACTCGCGATGAGCGGGTCGCGGCCGGCGCCCGAACAAAGGGAATGGCAAACGAAGTGGAAAGGCCCCCCCCCCCCTACTCCGTGCCAGTGGCTGGGCGCTCTTCAGAAATCCTCTCGGAACGGGCTCGCGCCTTTTCGTGCTCCGATCGTCTTCGCCCGCGTCGCGCGGGGCTTAGGGAAGAAAGTAACGGGTGGATTCGTTTGGGTCCCGCCCCGCCCTGCCCCGCCTCGCTCCGCTCCACCCCGCCCCGCACACGCGGCGCAGAGGTCATGGCGGCAGTATGGCTCTTTTGCGATCGTGCTCTGCTCAGCACGAAACCCTCCACGTCACCACCACCAACTCCACTTAAAATGTGGGGGAAGGTGCGTACACGCGTTGATGAAACGATGGGAAACAGTATTTTCTTTACAATTGTTTAATTCTTCCTAAATAAAATTTATTGCCTCAATCGTATTATAATGTACAATCAAGATAATCAAGAATTGATCTTGCGAAGAATTAAATGTTGGTACTTATGTAGTCCGGTTCACTTTCAAATAACTGTGAAGAGATATTGTGCCGGTTTGCTACTTTATTTACGAAAGGGTCTTCTTTAGAAAACTTTCGAAAAGTCTTAAAAATGGTGTATGTTGAATTGTCGACCTGTCGACGTGTTTCATTTATACTGCTAACAATTCTGGATTGACAGAGCAAGCGGTGGAGTTTCCTGCGACGGTTCTGCGGAGTTTTTCTCGAGTCCGAATTAATCAGTTTCCGCAATAAACATTTACTCTAAAATCTCGATCGTGTATTTGCATTTTGTTAGTCCTTTCACTGCAGACTAATGCAGTGTGTGCCACGGTGCGGAAGCTAGTTTGATGCATTCAATTTTGTTAATGTTTTATAGAAAATATTGTTCGTGTACTAATGCGTTGTTTTTATTAGGATTCTTTGTCATTTGCATAGTACACGATTTTGTATTTCATAAAAGGTGTATGAACGTTTAAAGCTGTGTACAGAATGTTGGTCTGTTAATGAATATCACTGTTCCAAAGTTTCAGATCTCAGTTCTGTCGAACTTCAGTACTATATTTTGCAGTGTAGTGTGCTCAGAGAAATATCTCAATCGTTTCATTTATAGATTGTTTTAGAAATGTTTTTATGTCCTGCATTTGTGTCGTTGCTTCGCCGCGTCAGTCACAAAGGCTTTCAACCGAACCCCACTGATAAATTCTTTTTCCTGACAGACTCCGCCCGTTTCGCCGCACTGTTAGTATTTGTGAAATTCTCATTCTTTCTGCCGTGTGGTCTCCTGGAATAAAGTGACTGAGATGATTCATTGATAACCGTTACCGCCACAGCATCTCTGACGGGGTCATAGGATAAGTTCAGACGGTGGCGGCTTTTCGAAATTAGCTATATATCTAGGCCGAATTCAGCCGTTGTCTGGAGGACAATTGTAGTGGGCGGCTCTGATTGGTTGCGGCTTTTTTGATCAGTACCAAGGTAAAGCTGGAACAGGATCCTGGAACGGATCAAGTTCCGCGCGCAATGTGTCCTCCCTAATCCTTTTTCTCATCGCTCCCCTTACATACACATACACACATTACCAAACATTGGGAGACCAGTCGAGATCATAGTGCTTCTCCCGGATGAGAAGGTGATCCACTGTAGAAAAGCCTTGCAATCCGACGTGCGAGTCTCACATCCGAACATGTAAGGAAAACACACACACACACACACACACACACACACACACACACCTGTCGGCTATAACATACACTACACACACGAAACTAAAGACCGAAGTTGACACGCCCAGAATCACGAAATACTCGCTCTTAGAATATTATAACTTGTGCTGTTGTAACTGCGAGCTTGTGATACTCCAATTAAGTCGCCATTTAACGTCACGAGCTGGTAGGAGAGGGGGGCACTGTCATCCAATCACGAGCTTCGTTAGGAGTTAAATGTTTGATATTGAAGCTTCCAATTTGATAAATGTTCGCCTCAGTTGGTGACCTTGAAGGGCCAGTGTTTTAATCGAAGTATAGCCGTCGGCTGCCCGTGCGCGGCCTCTGGCCTAGGTCCTGGCGGCGGCGAGAAGAGACACTCGGCCCGGCGCTCGATGGGCCTCGTAAATTACCCAGCGCTGTCGGCGAACGGCTCTTCTCCGGAGATCTCTTGCGGCCCCGCCCACGCCCGGCCCCCGCCTCCGCCCCCGCCCCCGCCCGCCGGGCCCGTCCTCTCGCTGTCACTGTGCGTAGGTTAACGGCGGTTGCGCGGTCGAAGCGCGCGGGCGCCGGGCAACACGCCGGCCGCCGCGCGGGAGGCCCCGCAGGAAAAGCTCGCGGACGCCGACAGAGGCTCGGCCGCTTGTGTGCCTGCCTGGGCGCTGAGTTATTGCTTGGGTGCGTTGCTCCGCCTGAAAGGAGTGTAGGCACTTTGTTAATTTTCAGTCGTTGACGTAAACGCATACCGCTATATAATACAACATAACATGCTCTCTGCAATAAACACTTCTGTAAGACGTAGAAGAGAATTGAGAATGGAAACCCACTGACCCAGAAATGGCGGGGAAGGGGGATGCATGCACGAGGATTGTAAGGGTAATTACGTAATTTTTCTCATTCTTATTAATAGTCAGTTTCAATAATTTAAAAGACAAAAATATTCTAAAAAAACTGTAGTTTTGCTATATAAACGTAATTGCTCTGTTTCGCCCATGTTTAAGACAGTTCTGGGGTACAGAAGGGGGAAAAATGAGTAAATGGGGAAGGAAACTACATGCGATAAAGCTTTACAGATTAAAAACATGTATATTAATCACTTCCTCTCGCTCAAAGAATGACTGTTTGTTCAATCGGAATTTTTAGCTTTGATATATGGTTTTCGTCAATACAAATGCAATAAGCAAACTCTGCTTTCTGATACTGATGAAATGGCATCGCATACGATGTTTTCACGGGAACAGGTGCTAGTAAATTAAGGTCAGAATTATGTGCACATTTAAAAAATGCAAGTCTCCAATTATCTCATTTTACCCTCTATATGGGCTCCTCGGTGGGTGAGGGGTTAGCTTACTGGCCTCTGAACCCCCAGTGCGCGGGTTCGATCCCGGCCGAGGAACCCGGATTTTCGAAGGGCGGAAAATCCGCAGTAGCCGTGTCACTCTTGTGACATGTAAAAGAACCCTGGCAAGATTAAATCCCTCCGACAACATCCCGCCCTAACGAGATCCCACTTTCTCCCAACCAGACAGTTCGGATATAGTTAACTGAGCCCGACATCTGGCGGAGAAAGTGAGAGTCAAATCCCAGGCGCACACGGGACTGCCCACAGGGTGCGCCTGCTTAGATAAAAGTCCCAAGACCCGCGTCGGGGGTAGGCTTCGAAGGAAGCCTGGGTCGAAACCTGGGTGCGGAATACTGCCTACGGGCAGTCTCCCCGCAAGTTAACCCATACGAATACATACCCTCTATATTGTATTTGTATATTATGTCATTGAAATTAGTTCTGCATTAATTCGAGTGAAAATTCGAGTTCTGTTCGAGTGAAAATTCAGTTGTAGGAATTTCGACGTCCACAGGAGAGAAGTGGAATGCAGAATTAGAGAGGCTGAAACATACTACAAATCGTTTAACATTGGTCAATTTTGTTTCTAGAAACAAAGCGGTTATCACGAAATGTCAAACGATGCTCCGTTTCTTGTATTATTTGCTTTCTTCAGAAACGACAGTCCTGAGATCTTAAGAGTCGTGGGAATCTTCGGTATCAGCCTTAGGTGCGGATGCAGAAGGTATTTTGAGAGGAAGAGAATTTCAGTACGAATTCCATCCCATTGTTCTTTAGAGAAAAATAGCGCTTTCATAGAACTTAAATTTCTTTTCAAATTCCCGTCAACTTGCACTTGATGGAAATACCACGTATTGATTCATCGCATTTCAAAGACGTAATTGTTTTGAATAAGTTGAGTAATATTTTCGAAATATATTTCATTTGGTCATGGTTCATACGCCTCACTTACGAATGGTCTGCAACTATCTGTTCGAAGTGATTCTGTACGGGCATCTTGCAAAATTATTCAGGATTTTACGAAATTTGTAGCACAACCTCTGTATTTCCAGAAAAATACAAAATATGAATTTGAATCATGTATAAAATTATTTTGTTGTCATGAGGTAAATGTCAAATGTATTTTTGACCAAAGGATTTGTATGCGTGTATAACCTTTCCACAGAACGTGGCCGCCGACTTCCTATTAGTGATGGGTTCCCCGCCTGGTGCTGCAGGGTTGCAACGCAATGGAGTGCCGGCCGTAGGCGGAGTAAAAACGGGCGGGAAGGTGTGGGGTTGGGAGGCTGCCGCTGGCAGCCGCGCTCCCTTTGTAATCACGCCATCAGGCATCGACGCCAACTTCATTTGCGCCGGCGGCCGGTGGCCGGCGCGCTGCGGCGCATTAATGGTACGAAAGGTGGTGGCGGAGGCGGCGATGGTCCGAGGGGGGCGGGGCAGGCCGTGAACGTTTCGTGCTCCGCCAGGCGCACCTCGTTGCCCCGCGCGGCGACATGGCTGGAGACAGGCTGGCGGCAACGCGCGGCGTGTTTTTTTCTTCTTTTTATTTCTCCTAGCCGTTGCTAGAACTGCAATAATAGCGTGAAGCTGGCGTGGGCGGGCGCGCTGGCGAGGTGCGGGGCGTTGCGGAAGTGGAAGGGGAGGGGATTGGACGGAGGAAAATTGTCGAAGAGAGCTATGCGAAACGTGACCGTCCCTATGTGGGTCTTGCAGTATTTTTTACACGCTCCAAAACACGTTCGTTATATTATCGCTTAGTCAGGCGTTCAAAAATTGACATTTGTCACCGCTCTTACCTGTGTGGATACGTCGAATAAGACGGAAGGTTGGTTGCGCTCAGTAACTGATGTCTGTGCTGTGACCTCGTTGCAATGTAACCGTATTAAGAGTTTAAATCTAAGTTATTGCGACCGAGAATGAAATCTTGATCTTCTAGTTTACCTCTAGCTCTGTATCTAGCTTTGAAAAAACTACTGGACGTAAACTGGAGACCCTACCTCGATACCCTACGGTGTAAATTATGCTTTGATAAAAAATACTTATTACTTCTGGGAATATTTGTAATGGGAGAAGGTGTTTCTTGGGAATTTCGTTGCCAGAAAAACTATAGTGTACTAAACATGGTGATGGAACACTCGGTGTCTTAAGTCTTGCATATCACGATGAGTGCGTGATCTCAACAGTTGGTGGCATTGTACTCACCTTTGAAGTCACGATGTTGCGATTTTGGTGTATGGCCTTTGATTTTTTTCAATTGTATCGCAGATATTCCAATTTATAGGATAAATTTGCAAGTTATTCTTATAAATATCGTTTGTTGTCGAAATGTTTCGAAACACCTGGTACTGACGGATACTGATGGCAAAACAGTCAGAACTGCCCTGATGAGATTTGGATTTCACAACAAATGCTTGAGAGATGTGGCAAACGATGTTCGCGGTATATTGCAGAGATTCAGATGCGTATGCCACGTGCTCCGTCCTATTTTCATCTGCACAAATTACTCTAATTATACCTCTGTAATTAAAGCGTCTTTAGATGTTTGAAACTTTTCAGCGACGAAACATTAATTTTACGAGAACGGGAAGTTGAGACGCGTTTTCAGGAGGACCTTCTTCCGCGAAGGTGTTCGGTTTGCTTAACATGTCTCAACATGTGGAGGGAGTACGTGGCAGAAATTTTGTTCGTTCATTTACCTTGGAAAGGTTATCAATCGTCGGTATCGTATACGGCGAACATAGAATTTTAAGGCACTTCTAGCATTTTGTTATAGTGCTTAAATTGAACTGCATATACTCGTATTACAAATTAAACTATCTACATGTACATTAGTGCTACCGGACTGTGATTATTAAGTTTCCGTTTCCATTTCAGAAAATGTGTTAAACGTCGAAAGTAGCAAAGCTACCCCATATTTTCGTCATCTGAGATGTTAAAGAGGACTGATGTCTTGACAGAGAAATATTCTTGATATCTTTGAGAGAAGATATTGTTTTGCACAAAAAATACAACTTACAGCAAGTGTGATGGGAAAGTTCGTAAGTGGACGTCAGAGATTTCGAAACGTTAGATCGTAGGATGAGAATTCCAATCCTTTTGTTGGCTGCGTCTCCAGGAACTTCTCCGCCCATGTGGCCTGCAGGAGCCGCCTAGCTGCATTTACTCCGTATAAATATTCCACGGAAAAGAAAAACTGACCCTCCATTCTTTCATCCCATGGTAGATTTAAATGCGCCCACCACCTAAAGGCGTGCGTGCGGGGCGCGGACGAAGGCAGTCGCGGTTTGCACGAGATATCTGTGGAGTCGCGGCAGCTGGTGTCACTCAAATGAAATACGGTTGCCACAGTTGTTAGGATTATTCGTTCAGAAGAACGTTTTTTTAACAGTATCATGGCACAGACCGTATATTTTTTCGGGATGGGAGCCTGCTGCCACTATATAAATTTCTCCATATTTCGTGCGAATCCAAAACGCATCGGCAAGTACGTGCGGATTCGCGAAATTGATAGAATTGATTTTAGTGCGTCGTAATGAAATAAATAGTTAAAATTTAATTACATTCACATTCATGTGCGCGTGGTTTTTCAATTGGTAATCTGCAACGATTGTATACGATAGTTTCGTTTACTAGAAGTGTGGCTCATTTCATTGGAAGTAAAAAGTTTAATAGTAATGATCGATTATTTTGCGATACATACGATTACGAAGATGTAAGAATATAATGTTTACAAGTTGTTAAAAACTTTTAAGTATATGGCTTGATATGAGATTTTACCAAATTTTCTACTTGCAGGTGTAAAATTGTTTAGTCTAGTATACTGGTGTTCGTCGCTTTGGCTTCTTTCTTAAAATGTTTTCAATTTTAAAATAAACGATCCTTCCAGTCCAATTCTTAAACTTTTATTAATTGAAGTTTCGATCTGTGTATGAGAACCTCTTCAGCATGTAACATTTCTGAAAATAGTTATTACAAAAAAGTTAACAATTATTTTAGTCGAAATTGTTTAAAATTTTAAAATTGCAATACTTATCATAACTATAATTATGTTGTTAAAAGATTACCTGTAATTATTTTAGAAGTTTATTGTTAAAAGTTTATATGTAACCTTGCATACAACTTCTTCAAAATGAAAATAAGAAAATGCCATTTTAAACGATCATATGATAAACGTTAAAGTGTAGAAAGCCTTCTACGGTTGATACGTACATTCTTCTGGGGTGAAAACCTATCGGAAGAGCACTATAATATTTGTTTTAAATAACCATCCATACTCTATTTGGCAAGTCAACGAGTATCATACAATTGACTAAAGGTACCAAGCTAAACTTGCTGACTAGTTAAAGACACTAGTTACTAAATTTCAGGTAGAATTAAAATATCGATGTGCACAAGATAAGTTACTGAAGAATTTGAAATGTCATAAATTTACAATGGAACAGATAAATATAAAAAGGTAAGAGTTAAAAGAAATCAGTAAAATTAAAATATAACTAAGATGAAATTGAAAAAATCAACAAGCGTGAAAAAGGCAAAAAGCAAATTTTAAAAATGAAAGGTTTATAAAATGTTAATTATTTTGTAATAGATGTTATTAAGGTTAAAAGAATCAGTCTAATCATTGAGAATATATTCATGTTTTTAATAAATGTTTTGAAAATTAACTTCATATACCGGTTTGATTATCGGTCTAATATATCTATATTGCTTCAATCCATTTCATGTCTGGAACATTGTACATGCTTAGATATATTTTCATCACCTTTTAAAACTTTTTCTGAGTTCTTTCGCTCCTGTTCAAATGGCACTTTTTTCGGCTCACATATACATAATCACGGCCTTGGGTGTAAAATTAGGTTGTATGAACTACATAAGTTCTATTTTCTATTTCTAAGTTTGTCTTTTCCTATTGTGACGATATCATTATTGCAACTAACAAAACTAACATCAAATCAATGTTATTCAGAATCGACCAAATACGAAAGGAAAATTCTTTGTCGAAGGGAATGACAGTTGTTTTTCTAATGTTATCTTACTTAGATTAAACAACCCCACTAATGTCCTCTATATGTTTCTTTTCAATAGTCATTATGTAATAATTGTATTAATAAAATCACAGGGATAATAATTATTCGTTAGAATTTGTTTGATCACTAGGAATCATAGAGCCATTTGTCAGACAGAAAAGCTGCTCGATGAACAAGGCTGGTAACCACACTTGCTTTATAAATTTTCTGATGGTTAGAATAAAAATCAATTTACTGATGTGAAAAAGTTTCTATATCTGTTAGTGATATGATTCTGTTCTCAAGACCTCAAAATCTAAAATATTCAATGTGTTATCTAGTTTTATTTTATGTGTGAATTGTAATAT
>BLKR01007974.1:0-28327 GCA_011170035.1 Teleogryllus occipitalis
TAACTCTTTGGCATTTAGTTTTTAACATAATGTTTGAATATATTTTTATGCAAATCAAAACAATTCAAGCGCATGGACAATAAAATGCACTTCTGTCAAGTACAATAGACCTAATGTTGTTGTTATTGTTCAAAAAGAAACTTAGAGATTAAAACACACGTTCTGTAACATTATTACAGAGAAAGAGTAAAGTCTCTTTGGGGTCACTTACTTTTGTTACAGATTTTTATTCATTTTAATCCTGAGTGCATTCGTTCATTCTTTTATTGAATTATTTCACTTCTTTTTCGTTCTGTTTCGTTGTTTCTATCCTTTTAAATAATTCCGAAAAGAGAGCAAATTTGTGACATGTTTGAGAATATAATTTAAATGAATAGGAGGTTGAATACTATTCGTTTTAAAAACTATTAATAAAGTATGTCCACAAATCTACGTAGACGAGCTTAAGTAAAATTGGTTGGCTCATGTTTGAAGTGTCAAATGTGAAATGTTACATGATTTAACACACAAGTTTGAAATATTTGGACGGATAATTAGATTGATAAGTACTGTCGGACAAACAATTCGTTATTTGAACAATACTTCTACTTCTCTGATATTTTGTTGCGGTAAACATGTTAACTGTAAGAAAAGGTTTCATAGCAAGAACATCGCTTTTATTTGAATCATTGCAGAGTATTTCTGAACGCCATACAAGAGAATTCCCTGAGTGAGTGTTGTGTACATCCCTCCCCATGTGGGTAGAGCCACAAAAGCTCCCCACCTGAGGAGCCGTGCGTTCGCCTCTTCCATCAGCCGCGCGCGCCGCACCCGCCGCCGCCCGCTCGCAAACGCACGCTCTTTCATGCGCTCGCCCCCGATCCCCGTCACGCAACTAACAGGCTAAAACACGAAAAATTCCCTGGTGGAGTGCCGCGCGGCCCCGCCCCGCGCCGCCCTGTCCCGACCCTCCCTGCCCCTACTCGCACCCGCCCCGCCCCGCACCCGCCGCAAACCAGCCCCGCTTCTGCCACGCACCCGCCCCGCACACACCCAGCACACACCTCGCACACGTTCCGTACGCGCCTCATACACGCCCCGTACACGCCCCATACACGCTCCGCACACGCCCCGTACACGCCCCGCACACACCCCGCACACCCTGCACACCCGCTGCACACGTTCCGTACGCGCCTCGTACACGCCCCGTACACGCCCCCATACACGCCCCATACACGCCCCGCACACGCCCTGTACACGCCCTGTACACGCCCCGCACACGCCCCGTACACGCCCCGCACACACCCTGCACACACCCCGCACACACCCCGCACACACATTGTACACGCCCCATACACGCCCCGTACACGACCCACACACGACCCGCACTCGCCCCACACACGCCATGACCACGCCCCGCACACACCCTGCGCCCGCCCCGCTTCCGACCTGCACACGCCTCGCACCCGCCAGGTACCTGTCCGACACCCGTTCCGCATCCGTCCTCTACCCGCCGTCCACCGACCCCCTTTTCCTATCCCCGCCCCGCCTCTCCCGCTTCTCTGCCACGCCCCCGTCATCCCGCCCCACCCCACCACGCCCCTCCTCCGATAAAAGGCACCTTGCAGAGCGGCACGCATTTGCGCGCGCACGCGGGTCTCGTCGTAGCACCGCCGCCGCCGCACGCCCAATTGCAGGCGCCGCGCCACGCTCGTCCTTTGTCGCCACGACGGGGTTCCGAGGGTCGCCGCTGCGCCGGCGAGGCGCTGGCGTCACCGCGTCCGCTCGCCGGCGCCCGCCCGCCCTGCCGCTCGCTCCAGCGGCGGGAGCCGCGGCTTCATTTCCAAGCTCAATGGATGGCAACAGATGAAACGCGCAATCCGCTTTGCCGCCATTGTTTGCTCCGGGATGAGAGGGCGCGGAGGCGGGCGCGGGGGCGGCGCGAGGGCGGCGCGAGGGCGGGGCGGGGGCGGGGCGGGGGCGGGGCGGGGGCGGCGTGGAGGGTGCCCAATACCAGGCGGCGACCGCCGCCGCCGCCCCCGCCGCCGTTGCCGTGACGACGTTCCGACTCGCGTCGTGGACCCGTCCCTGTCATTGGCCGCGTTGTGCTCGCTAATAATGTAAAGTGCTTTCGCTACATCCTGTATGCGCGTTTCCAATATTCGATTTTTTTCCTCTCTCTCTTTTTTTTTTTTTGCGTTAGCTCTCTAATTCCCAATCCTCTTTGCCGACGATTTTTGTGTTTTTCCCGCTGTGGAAAACAAGTCAACGTAGATGCAGCCAGAGATGCGCACTTTACTTTTGAAAACCGGAGCCCCAAGTTAATAGGATATAAATAATTACTCCGATATTTAATTGGTACGAAAATCAAAATTTCACCACTTTATCCAGTTAGACGCCCCTCAAAGAGATCCTGCGTTCAAATGTTCGCCGTTAAAGATATCAGGCTTGCTTCGTTCTGACTGCAAGTGGAAATAAATCCTTTCGGTTTATGTTTAATATCTCTTTTCCACAGGGCCGACATGAGGCACACAAGTGCCTACTTCTAGATTCCATTTAATTAAGCCAATGAAGAATTAATTTGCGTCTCTCAAATCTGCATTCCGTGAATGCTCGCGAGGTAAATGCTAAAACCTCTTCCATAAACTCCAGTGACGGGAGGTTTTGCAATGAATGAGAATCTAGAATTACATTTTGAGATGCAGAAATGAAATATGTACTGCGTGTCCTATTACGCACTTTTTTAACTTGCACCAGCTTCATTTGTTACGCAGAAAAAGCAAATGCTTATTTTAAGTTAAGGCCAGGTATGTGATTGTGTGTTGTTTCAGATATTGTTTATTTAAAGTGTTATATGGTGGACAATTGTACGAAAATGATTGAATCTACAGTCAACGCAATTGTGGCTATTGCCGGTTTTCTGTAACCGTAAGGTAAAATCGATACTATATTGAATACAATACGGAGTGCCTGGGTGTAGAAACGGTTAGGATAGGTCTGTAATAAAAATTATTAAGAATTATTTGTATTGTGATAAATTATATTTCTTGTGTACCTAAAATAAAAATATTGAAACCTTTCAATGACACTTTTTTGGCCTCTACACGAGACTATATCGAACCACAGACTATAAAACAAGATTTAACACTAGACTAGACCCTAGACACTAGGCTATGAATCGTTAAACTATAACCTAAGCTAAACATGAAACATTAAACTAGAACAGACACATTTATTCATGATTCAGGGAATTACTGTTGTGAAACCATCTTTTTTATCTTCAGTCGTGATTAATTTTGGCTATTTTGCCTATTTCACCAGCTCATCAGAATTCTTAAAAACAAGTGGCATTTTTTTGCTTTTAACACATATTTTATTGATTTTTACAAAACTCATTTGCTCTTAGACTTAACAAAGGCAAAGTGAATCTTCTTAGTTCGGTTATTTTTTAATAAATTAGGTGACAGGATGGGGTTAATTGAATAACAACAACGGGCAATACAGATTGCCTACGAAATCGTTTAAAGCACAGATCGTCTCAATATGCCAGTGATTACAGAAACTGAGCGGTAGCCAGAAGACCCGCTCTGACCTGATTTGATTTCCGGTAAAAGGGAATAATTCTTTGAACAATTTGAATTATTAACCCTAGATTACAAAACGCAAATAGTGCCGAAAGCATCCCCCACCCTCTTCCCCGCATTCCCCCGTTTCTGAAACTTTGGGTACTTTCTTTGTGTGACTAATCAATTAAATACACATAAACTTGTGTGTGTGTCTATTTCCGGTGTACGTCATTTCCCGTACGCGACGTCCAATAAACTACGCCTTTGTAATTACGTCAGTTTTTTGGCACTATATTGCCTAATATTGTGAATAATGAATTCGAAAATGAATAATGAACTCCTTGTCTTGAAGCTTTGTAGTGTTGTTCTGAACATTTAGCAATCTTAGTGGGACGACGGCAATCATAAAAAAGGTCGCATGACGAGGTACTACTCCGGACGCTTCTCAAAAGACATGTTTTGACATTACCGGGCAAGTGTGAGCTGTGAGAATCAAGTTATTTAGAACTATAAAAACCTTTATAATGTATTTAATAACTCCATATCATACATGCTCAATTCTTCAAATTTAATGTTTCATTGTAAAAAAGAGTTTTTCTTTATTCTTACCGAAAGTAGTCTGTGAGACTACGCCTTTGTAATAAAGCTTGGTACAAGTCGCCGTGGTAATCTAGGGTTAAAATATATTTGTTTCACAGTAATTACAAGGCCACAACCAGGAAGACTAATGCTAATATAATCCAACGCCATTGCCCTTAAAATAAGATGATAGGGTGGCGACAATTGAATATTCATATTAACTTTCAGAAATGGACATATCTGGTTAACGTCTTAATTTCCCAGAGCCACTGACAATACCGAAACCTGGGATTCTCTTAATCGATTATCCTGATAATTATATTACATATTACTTTAAATTCCACGATTAGCTGCTTCGTGAAAAAAATCGATCATTTTGTTTTTCCAAATTCCAATATTGTATCTTTAAAGTTACTACGAAATGTGTTTGGTAATTGATTTCATTGAAAATGAAATTGCTTCACTTATTTTAAACAACGCTCTTGGATAACAGTGTTATTCAACAAGTTTCGAGAAGTAAATAAAATATTTTAAAATTCAAATATTTCATTATATCCCACCATTATATATTTATATTTATTATTTTCACATATTCTCTGAGATAGTTCCGTAAATATTTCCTGAAATGAAAAAAGTCCTTGTCCAAAAAAGTTTGGAAAGAGTGATGTAAAGATAATTGTTGGTCGGTGATTCCAGTTCTCCTGAACGTTTTTGGATGCACCACGCACAACACAACTGCTCGCGGGCGGCATCGCTGTAGGCGTTGGAACAAAGGAACGCAACAGTTTTCTTTGTTTCGCTAAATGTATGGTAGACTATGTTCCTTCGCCAGAAATACTGATGTCTTTAACGCTTGCAACTAAATTCTGGTCACGGATGCATGTTTTTATACACATTTATCAGTCTATGATGAAATATGTAGAAACGTGTTGGAGGAAATTAATCAAATACTTTCAAATTACATTGAAAGAATGTCTGTCAGCGACTTCAGTTTCATATTTAACGCAACATTTTGAATGTAATAGTTCTTTATATTTTTGTCCAAACTTTTCACAAGTAGGCCTCTTTAAAATTATATTTCATTTTTACTGGTTTACCTTTCCACAAACGATTGGTATTTATTTCATTCAAATTACTTATTTTGCAGGCTATTTCACTCATATGCTGGTTGCCCAATGGTAAGAAAGGATTTATTTTAACATCAATAAAGACTAACAGTCTCTCAACAAAAGCTGTAAAACTTTCTCGGTAGGTAATTAACGCTTCGTTTTTTTTTCTTTCATTCGTCAAATACTTTTGACTTATGAAAATGTGTGTATTCTCTTGTTCTGTAAAAAGGAACAATACATGAAATCGTATTAATACTACAAGACAGGTTTTGTTGAAATTTCACGGGCTGAAATAGATTAGAAAAGAAAATAGACAATTGAATGGCCAAAACGGTGAAGACACAACAATAGACAAATCATTTGGGAAAGTTCTAGATGTTCTACTGTAAAAGATAACTCACTTCATTATTTAATCACAAATATAAAGTGAACGCATGTCAAACATTGCTGTTGACTAATATTATACGTGTTTTAATGTTTGTTCATTAAATTAGTTATTTATTATTCGTTTCTTGTGTGTGTTAATTTCATATATGTTCCTAGTTGCTAAATAGATATTTTAGAATATACACAAAACCTGTAGAATTCATGTTCTTAGTATAAACTCCACGTCTTACATGAAATAATTCGTGGAGAAAGTGATATTAAGACATTTCCTAATGAACTGATTCTTAAAATTACAATATCAATCTTTTTAATCTTATTTGTATATTTAATAGTCATCATAATAGTCATACTAAATGTCAGTCGCGCAGCAAAAGTGGATTTATCGAGTGTTATCAATGCATTGGGAAATTACTTCAGGAAATTTACTTTTAAGGAATATTGTTATTTATGTCTCCCAGTAATTCGTAAAAAACATTTCTTAACTGTGCAACAGTTAAGAATCTTATTTATGATGCATCACCTTTTAAAATTTAGATCTTCGTCAGAAAGACGTATAATATTCTGCTTACATGTATTTCATGCGACAAACTTTCCATAAACTTCCGTGTTGACCCCGATGTACTCCTTAGGGGAGTGTCAGAAATTCACACGGTTGCTTGACAAAATGCAACTCCTGTTTTCGGTGGCTCCCGAGGCGCTTGTTGGTCGTACAACGTTGGCTGTTACTGTATCCGAGGTAAACCGGCGTGGGACAAATTGCTCTTTGGTCGTATTTGGAGAAGGTGGAGTTTTCCATCACAGCGTGGTTGTTTTCTTTCATTAAGTGCACAAAATCACGTCAGTTCTAGTTGTGGTACTACCTCCTTGATGTGAACTTTTCTTACAGGTGCGAACTCTCTCAAAGCATTGCATGTTTATGCTAAAATTGCACGTACTTAGTGATGCAAGGAATATTTTCTTCCCACCGACCGAAATGTCAACAAGGAACCTTCTTCCGCTAACGGATGTGTCTTTAATAGTATATTCTGGTACTGTGCTTATTACAGATTTGCATAGAGTCTGTGAATACAAACGTAATAATAGAGTAAATAAAAGCCTATATTGTACCCTATAATTCATAATGTATTTATTTCCATTATAGTATCGTGCCGTATGGCTTTGTTTCAATACTGTCTTGCCAAAATTAATTTTTTACAAATTCTCTTTTGTTAAAAATTATTTAATGTATTTAAGGATGGAAATGTTCAGGTTCAATTATTTCGATATATGTTTATAATACATTCGATTCTAAGTACGTCAGAAAACTGATCTTGCCTTTTAAATAATTTGACTTGAAGAGATTTTTTAAGTACAAAAAACATGATTCTATTGTTATGCACAACAACTGCATTTGATGGCACGTTTTTACAGTATGATCACTGTCTATTGCTTTCATCTTTTAAAAAAATGTAATATCGTCTACTAATAATATGACATACCATCCATGCCAATGTTTAGTCTCACACACAGATTAATGCTAAAAAGGCGGTACAATTGTTAAAAGTTGATAATAATAAAAAAAGAATTCGCATCTCATGAAAAAAATCAATATTTGGTAACAAACTCAAACACAAAATTTCCTACCAACACACGAAAGTTACATTTTGTGCCTCTTTCTGTTTGATAGTAGTGGAAGTAAGTTGTTTAAAAATATAAAGCAATCATATAAAAGTGAAAAATTTCGAACAAAAGTATTGAGATTCCCCTCTCAAACAAAATGGGCGCAAAAAACAAAAAATATATTTTGAAATGGTATGATGGGAAAATAAGAATGACAGCTGCACACCAATGGGTAGACCATAAGGCTTGGTCGGCGGTGATCATTCCTTTATTATAACAAGACAGTGCACTTTTGTACGAGTACCATCGCTTGGTAAATGAGTTAGGCCGCCATCACGTTGATGGCGTGTTGGGGCAGGACGTCAGGGGAATATATCTCGGATATATTTTGAGCTAAACCTTTATTGTAATTTCACTTTTACTATTGTCATAAAAGACGTTTTAACTACCTAATCTATACATTAGACTGCTTTGGAGAAGACGTATGATAGCACTGCTAATTTGAGCGGAGCGTTAGTTTCGTTCAATGACTGCAAATAAACCAAATTTCACCAACCGAAATGATTGAATAAAATTACCATCTGCCACACACATCAAGATTCACGGCATCCCAAGTGTATATGAAGTGCGTATGAAAAGTGTAACGTCGTGGGAATCTCACTACAAATCACAGACAAGAGATCAACTATTTACAGGTTTATTTACAAAATTAGTTACAAGCAATAATTTAACATGTCTATGTACAGCTATAGTAATAGGTCCTTGGATCGCATGATAGGTATCTAACTACTTGCAACTAATTGCCCGACTCGTTGCCCTCGCCACTTAGCAAAGTCTTAAGCACACAGCGTACCACCATTGCCACCACTGTCACAAGTGGAAATGATAGTCCACATTCCACTTCGTTTGGCAACCCGGTGGCTCCCGACACACGGGTGTCCACACGAGCATCGTTCGCCAACGCACAGCCATGGATGGGATGCTAGTTTTGTACATCCGCACGTGGTCTGCCACACAGCTCAAAGGCCACCCCCGCAACTCGCTTCCTGATTTGTAAACTCTCAGCCCACATGACTCGCGACGTCGTTCTTGCGTTCGCGCGGCAACCATCATCACGTGATCGCCTCAACGCCATGCGTTCTTTGTTTTGTTTTTATTTTACGTCAACAAAACAGTTAAAACTGCCTATGACGTGTTGTGGGGAAAAAGGAATTGTGTGCACATTTTCAAAATTCTGTGATCCCTACACTAAGTCATATACTACTTGAATTTTGAAAAAAAAAAGGTTCAGGCTGCTGTTAGTTCTGCCAATTCCCAGAAGTTCCCAAAATACTTCTGAAATGTTCTGCACCTGCTTTTCGAGAATTTTCAGCCCTCTCCACTTGCGTCACCCTAACGGCGGCCGTGCGGTGCCAGACTGTTAGGGGACCGGTCCGTTAGAGAAGCTTCCAGCCAAATGTATTGTTGGCGGTCATCGCAGGTCAACCTTTGGTCCAATCAGCATTAGAAAATTGCTAAAATGTGATATAGGTTAATGTAATTCGGTGTTGGTTATGTCATTGTATATGTGGCTACTTTTTCGTGGTGTATAGAATTCTAAATGTACTGACTATATTATTGAATTCATGAATACCTGTGACATAAGTTGATCTACTACGTGGGCCTTTTTACGATCAATAACTCTACTGGGAATTATTTCTTTAACTAAACTTTTCTGCAGATTCTACCTTTTAAATTACCTCTTTTGAAACCCCCTCCCCTAAATTTACGTTCCGGAAACCTACGTATTCGTCACTGATTAAAATTAATAATAGACAAAATATAGGTCAATGTAAACTAAATTTAAACTAAAATGAAACTTTTAGCAGTACAATCACCCATAGAATTTCTCTACGTGGTAGAAAATTTCATGGTTCTGGCTGTTTCAAGTCAAAAAACACGGAATTCATGCCTGTGAGTAATCCACTTGACGATTGCATGCAGTCGTGTTCTAGGTTTATTTTCTCTGCAATCTACAAAATACAAAAGCCATGTTGTAAACGGGGGACATTACTGCGCCTTTCACTTTACATGACCCTTCGACACCACGAATTGTGTGTGACGAAATGTAAACGACAAAATATGTATGACGAAGTGTGTACCAGGAAATGTATAAGAGGAAGTGTGTACCAGGAAGTGTATACTACGAAGTGTGTATGACGAAGTGTATTCAAAGAAGTGTATACCCGAAATGTGAATGAAAAAGTGTGTATGACGAAGTGTGAACCAGGAACTGTATAATACGAAGTGTGCATGACGAAGTGTGTACAGTGCAGTGTATACCACGAAATGTATTTGAATAGGCGTATACCAAGAAGTGTATACCACGAACTGTGTATGAAGAAGTGTATACCCGAAATGTGTGTGAAGAAGTGTGTATGACGAAGCGTGTATGACGAAGTGTGTACCAGGAAGTGTATATCAAGAAGCGTGTCCCAAGAAGTGTATACCATGAAGTGTGTGTGACGAAGTGTAACAACGAAGTAGAAACCCGAAATGTGTATGACGAATCACGACGAAGCGATGCCGTGTGTATGACGAAGTGTGTACCACGAGATGACGAAGTGAGGATGACTTCGCCGCCACGAAGCCATCCCAAATAAGCGCCGCGCCGCCCGCCGCCGCTTTTGGGGCGGTCGCAGGTGTGGGCGGGGCGGAGGCGGGGGCGTGATTGGGAGTAGGGCACGGGGCGCGGGACGGCGCACTACCTTGACAACGTTATTTTCCGGACATCACCGCGCGATTTGGGGGAAAATCGGGGAATCGGGGCGCATAGCCCAGAGGCGGCGCGGGGGCGGGGCGCAGGAGGCTCCACGACGGAATGCGCAGGTCGGACGGCAGGGGGGAGCGGCTCTTCTAATTAATTGCTTGTCGGCCTCTCGTCACGGGTCTCGCCTCGTCACGACGCGGTCTCGCCGGCGCGGCGCGGATATCGGCTCCTAATATCCACAGCCCGGGCCCGCGCGCCCTCGCCGGCCCCCAGCCCCGCCCCCGCCCCCGCTCCCCGCCCCCGCCGCCCGGATCACGATGAAATGAAATTCCAATTAAGTCGCCAATCAGTTCTTTAGCGGTAATGAAACTCGACAGAGCCCCGCCATGAGTTGTAAGTTTGGGCGCCGGGAGAGGCGGCGGCCGACACCTCCGGCCCCTTCCCCTCCCCGCCCCCTCCCCCGCCCCACACCCTGCCCCCGCGGCCGCGCGCCACTCGCTGCCCCGCCAGTCGTGCGCCCGGCGGCTCAGGTGCACCGCAAAATAGGCCCCGAGTTTTATTCCCGTTATAGTCTCGGCTCTTGGGAAGTTCCGGGTATGTTCCTTCTCTATCCTTTCCTCGCAGTGTTTTAATGTTAAAGTGAAGCTTTGGATATGGGATTTTGGAATTTTGATATTAAGATAATTGACGCGTACGTGTTTCCAGTAATCTAAAAGAATGAGTATATACCACGATGTAATGGATTTCAATTGGAACATTGATTGAAAGGCTAGTAAAGCGAAGTAGAACTCATTCTGGAATTGGTCAAAATATTGGATAGTGATGTTTGAATATATATTGAAGCCAGAATTTAATACGGCCTCTTTTGGAAAAATGCAAATGTTTATTTTTTTTAACTTTTTTGATTTGACTTTTTTGATGAAACTAAATTGGTTGATTGATTATTTCGTGTTTCCGTCACGCGAATGGTGAGGTACATTGGTATCTTAATTGTACCTCACGGGTGTTGCGGTGTTCTTTCCTCTTAGGATGGGGAGACCCCTAATCTTCAAGTCGGCTTGCGGGTTTTACCCTTCTAGATATATCTCACAAACGGGGCACCGCCCCAGTCGGGACAAGTTCCAATCTCCCTACTGCTCTCCTGACATGTGTGTGAGTGTAGTGCAGTCTGTATAAATGATGGATATATAAGTAGTGCAAGTCTGTAAGTGATGGATGAGGATAGAAAGAGGAAAAGGAAAGAAAGATCGCGCGCCATCCGTGGTGCGTCTGTGCCCTTGGTATTTGATCGGGGAAACCATGGAAAACTTCCGATCAGAGAAGCTGACTGCTAGAATTCTCCGCCAAATTACGTATCTAGTCTCTAATATCCTGACATCGTCTGGACTCGAACCCTAGGACCTCCTGGTGCTAAGTACTGAAGTTGATGCCCTGAGCCACCTCAACCAGTAAACTTGAACGAAAGCGGGAAGTGATCAATGAAGTACGTGTGTAGTAACCGTGGAATATTAAAAATTCTAAAGAGTAGCAACTTCTCTGTGAATTTTGTCAATTATATATTTTTGAACATTTTTCGACTAACCGTAATATTTAATATGTTAGATTCAATATTCCTGTTGCCTTTAAGATTTCCCGTTCGTTGGAGTTGTATAATAAATATTAAGAATTTTAATTTGCTTATAATGCAGATTTTCTATATTTAAAACTACAAACGCAAAACATACTAACGGGAGGTATTCTCGAACCCAGCCCACCACTTTTATGTTCCTGGCGGGCTACATAATTCTCGAAGCTGCCTCCTCCTCTCTCTTCGGCGTCACGCCGCGCCACCTTCCCCTCAACTGCCCCCCGACGCTCTGGCCGGCAGCGGCTGATGATGGGCTGTCGCTTGAGAGGCTGCGGCAGATCCGGGATCCGAAGCCCGGACGCCGTCACGCCGCTTCGCCGCCGCCGCCGCCGCGGACCGGTTCTTCACAGCGACGGCTGAACCCCCTGCAGCGCCCCGCCTCCTTCGCCTCCTCTGGCTTCCACACCGGCGCCAACACTCCCATCGCCATCGCCATCACCACCATCGCCTCGCACCGGGAGCGGTAGCTCAGTGCATTAACTGATGTCACTGCAGCGCCTCTGACCGGCAGGTCCTAGGTTACACTCCCCAACGGAGGCAGGATTTTCGACACTAGCTTTTCAGCTAGGTCGAATTCAATCGCCGTCTGGAGGAGGATTCTAGCGGCCGGCTGCTCTGATCGGTAGATTTCCGTGGTTTCTCCGATCAACACCAGGCGAATGCCGGAGACCAAACGGGCCACGGACCGCGCGCGATCTGTCCTTCCTCTTCCTTGTCCTATCCTCTCCCCTTACACGCACACTTACACTAACATGCACTACACTGCCACATATTCCGGGAGGCCGCTCGGGAGCTTAGAGCTTCTCCCGGCTGGGGCGGTGCCCTGCTGGTGGGAGAGTACTGGTTAGGGGGAAACCCCACTAGCCGACGGTAGGTCGGCGCCGGATCTCGCCATCCAGCGAGGGAAGGTCACCACCATCTCCCGAGAGAAAAACATGCACTACACTAACGGGACTAATGACCAAAGCAGTTGACGTGCCCGGAAACACGAAAAAATCAATCAATCAAAACCATCGCCTCGCCTTGCTTTTGGCCACCTCTTTGGGCTTTAGGCTCGCCCCTTTGGCTTTTGGCCATCCCTAGCCCCTAAATGGACTTCTCTTACTTCTCATTCTTCGATCTTTTGCCATTCACCGCCTCCATCACTACCATCCCTACCTCCCTCCAGCTTTTGGCCATCCCTTTGATAGACCATAAATGGACTTCTCTTAGTCATTTTTCGATCTTTTGCCATTCACCATCACTATCATCCATACGTCCGTCCGGTTTTTGGCCAGCCCTTTGCTTGTTCCTAAATGCAGTTCTCTTACTCCCCATTCTTCGGTCTTTTGCCATTCACCTTTTCCCTTTTTTTCTCTTTTAGTTACGGTTGTTTCACTTTTCCTTTCGGTCCTCTTTCTATCACTACATTATACAGCCGGATGTTACGACTGAAATTGCATTCTAAAGCCAACTCCGCTCACGTTTCCGGTACCTAAATTTCTATTAGATCAGCTCAACCTCAATGCACACAACAATTCTCAACACACCATCACGACTTCTCGCGTCGGCGAAACATATAATGAGAGGTCAATTAATTGTAGCCGCGACATCCCCAATCCCACCTTCTGCTTTATCGTCACCTCCTCAATGACCATCTTTATCCCCGTCATGAATGTTTTTTTTCGTTTGCCGCAACCATAAATAGAAGTATCATCACAGGAAACTATTACTATAGTAATCGCTTGTGCCAATCTCGTGGAGGGCAGTGGTCAATACGGATATAGTTGCTTGCAGCTTGTACGACAACACGGACACGATTTCTTTGAACTAGCATGATACCAGATCTGCTTCAATGGTGGACGATGATCATGCATCATTGTCTCCATCACTATTATCACCATCGTTATTGTTCTAGCTTTCATATCTACTTCGCTCTCGCTTCTGTATTCTCGTCTTTCACTGACCTTTTCTTCATTTTAATTTTAATTTTTTTACATGTATGTTTGTTCATGTTTTTAAGTCATATTTGCAATATCAGAGTATTTCACATAGTAACTTACATATAATGCCAAGTTCTTTGTGTGAGTTACTTTAATGACAGAGCGGGCTCGAAGCGTATTACAAATGTGTTTGTTGATTTCAGAAAAATAAACTTAATAAAAATGATTTTAAATAAAATTAACAGGACTCATTTTTTTACTTTGCTACAAATGTGATTACCGTCGTATAATATTCACACACATTGCGTCTGTGACATAATATGCCTCACCTCATACACCTTTGCTTCTTCCGATTCTTCGTGTTCCAGCACTAATGGCTGGCATTGAGTGCGGTCAGGTCCTCTGACTAGGCATTTGTTATGGGCGGGCAGAATACATCATTGACTTATTAATTCTTCATTAGAGGAGCAGCATAATTTGCTTTGGACGTACAATGCTATCTGATGTAATACAAAAAGATACGATTTGTAAGTGGATTCATCTCATTTTGTTTATAGCCACTGATGATCAAGAACTTAATGAGGTGGGAAATGTAAGGTGTTGTGATAAAGTCTTGCGAACAGCTGCTCCTTCTGGAAGTTTATATAGATGCAAAAAAAGAAAATGACGGAAGAGTATTTGGCCAGCAATAAGTTTATGAAAATAGAACTTTGAATGATCAATAGTTAAGTAAAATAATAAAAATTTGTTCGATACTAGAAAAAAGGAAGCAGTTCAGTAGATTCTTATTTCTTTTGATACTTCCAACTATGTACAAGGTAACTAACATTTTTATTTCTTACAACTTTTTATTTACATCCCTAAATGCGGTTTTCAGTATTTCTTCTTGACAGACCTCACTTGACAATCTTTGGATAGCAGATTTATCCGAATGAAACCTTGGTTCTGCAGCTTCCCTTCTGTAACTTTTGTGCTTTAAGTACGTTCTCAAGATGTACCTTCTTTGTATTAACATTAACGTAATTCTTCCAATCGTTGGCGTTGTATATTCAATTTCTCTAGAAAGTTAATTTTAATTCACACAAACGTATCAATATGCATTATCTTCATACGGCCATAAAATGACAATTATGTTTTTCATTGTGGCGTATTATAATTTTTTTGTGGAATGTTGTTCGATTTCAGATGGCGAGTTCATTTTTTGTCATTTCCTTAGGACCTTAAGTAAACTCCACTGATTGCTCTCAAGCAAGTGATTTCTATATTATTCAAACTATTTGCAGAAAATAAATTTATTTTTTATTACTGAGCTGAACACATTACTGAACTATAACTGAATACATATTTACACTGTATTATTCTAAAAATCAATTTCATATTTCTTGGGATTTTTCTAATTTCTTCCATACGCTCGTCATTGAAAGAAATCATCTCACATAGGTATATTTCTTGGTCCTCACACAGTTCTATCTACCTTGCAAGTGGTGTCTATTTTCTTCGAGTTCGTTCTTTTGGAAATGACAGTTCAACCGGGTCTTAACTACCTCATCTTGCAAAATCTCAATCTCCTTCGCGGCGATTTGGAGGTTGTCAACAAGAAGCACGTCATTTACGTAAGAAAGATTTTTGAATAGAATGGCGAGGCTTTGCCATCACCCTCTCACTTCATGTTGGCTACCGTTACCGATTTACAATTTTTCACCAACCATGGACAATTTTATCCAAAACGAATAGTGGTCGGAAGATTCTTTTCCTCTCGGAGTCTTGTTTTTCATACACTTTCGGGAGCATACCTAAGATATTGGCTTACGAATGTGTATCTTTGAGAATGTCGTGTTGTATCAAAATTGGAGTAGATCATCAATTCCAAATATCCTAAACATGTAATAAGAGTCTGGTGATTCATTGACCTTTTTGAAATCAAGATAGGTCATAATCATATTTTTATGTCTCTTAACCTTAACTTGAGAATGAAAATTTGACTAACATTTGAGCGCCTTCTTTTTAGCACTGTCTGAAATGCACTAGGTGAACTTGCATCTTACACTGAAGCAAGTTTGTCAGAACCTTGTAGACGACGAAGGAGGGAGAGAGAATACTTCAGTAACTGGAACTGGATGTAGAAAACTAGTTATATTGTAATAATAAGAAATAAGTTGACGAAGCCTTGCTTGTGTAATTTTCGGACAATGAATGAAGCATTCTTAATAAAAATATTGCCGTATCTTCAGTACCTTTAGAATTGTCAGAGAAATGTGCAAGATATGTTTTACTATTATAAGAAGATGGAATGATCCCAGAGTATTTGTTATTTTCTTCAATTTCTTAATCATATTTGTCAAATCTTATAAACTCGCTGGACACCTGTACGTAATAATAAAGCGACCGTGTTACACCTCGGTCGGTATGTCTAGTACAATAGTGTGTTTGACCCCTCAGGAAACTGCTCAGCACAGAATAAAACCGTCTTGCAACAAAATGACAATTATGTTGGATGTGATACTTTTCTTACGCTCCGACGATATTTTCGTGATCACAATGAATTTTCGTTTATTATTTTTGAATCAATGATTCCTTCTGGAAAATTTGGTTCAAAATGAAAATATATTGTTGCAAATCCCGTAAGTGCAATTTTTTTTTATAAATTTGATATCATTTCGTTCAGCGGTCGCCGGTGGTGTAACGGTTAGCGTATCTGACCGTTATACCCAAGTTCACGGCTTCAAAAGCAATCGATACTGTAGAATTTTAAGTGCGAAAAAATCCTTCGTATGCCTTCCTTCGGAGGGAAAGTAAAGCCGGCTGTCCGATATTAGTAGATTTACTGCATATAAAAGAGCCTCAAGCCTAATTGAAACCTCTCAGTTAAATTCAAATTGCCTGTTTCGTCGCCCAAGTAATACCTTCTTTCTCGCCTAGTTAGTGAAAGAAGTGTAACGAAATTTGCGTGGTCAGACGGAAGAGCAGGTGTCATGGCCTGAGTCTCGCTACGTAAAAAAAGGCTTCAATACAACTAATTATGTATTTTTACTTACTCAATTATTGTTATTGTTAATGTGTAATTTTATTATTATAATATTTATTATTTTATTATTGTAATATTTGCATCCCATGAATTCACAACTTTTTCTCTTTTATGTCATTTTAATTATAAGATCTCTTCCAGGTCACCATTACCTTAACACTTTCTAGGGTCTAATTCTAGTGGTGAATGGTGACTACAATAATCCCAAAATATGTGGAGGTTTCTAATAACGAGGCGCCTTCCGGTTTCCAGTTTTTTAAAAGTTCTGGACATTTAACAAGTTTGTACACAAATTTTGTGTAACAAATTCCAGAGGTTCTCTAGTAGGTTCAATATTTGTTTTTACGAGCACATTCGACTGATATCGAATTACAAACTTGTAAGACATGTCCTGTACATTTTTGATGATGAGATTCTGATCTCATGGACGAGCTGAGTCGGTTCATTGCAATTAAGAACCGTTGTCACTGCTGCGACTCTGACAAGGAGACCCTAGAATTCGAGTACCGACGATGGCGAATTTTCTACTCTGGCTGGGTTGAATTCAGCCGCAATGCTAGTAACCGGCTGTTCAGATCGGTACTATTCCATGGTTTCTCGTGTCTATACCACACGAATCAAAGAGCAATAGCGAAAACAACTAGCCACGAACCTCACGCACTTCCCTTCGTCTCTTTATCTCCTCTAAAACACAAACATAATCCCAAATAGACGCTTAAACTTCCACAAGCACTACAAGTACCACTCGACTACCATGTACATCGAGACACCAGTCTGGAGCGAGAGCTTGTGCCGGCTTGGGGTGGGGGTGGCCCGCTGTCGGAAATATCTAAAGGGGAAACCGGAGCAAACCGACAGACCTCACGTTCTATCGAGAAGGAACCGCACCACCTCCCGCAATATAACATGCACTACGGTAAATGAACTTAGGACTAAGGACCAATGGACAGCTGACGCCCTCGGAAACGCCCTCGGAATAAGACATAGAATCACATACAAGTAAACCCATTTCTTCTTCTTCTTCTTCTTCTTCTTCTTCTTCTTCTTCTTCTTATTATTATTATTATTATTATTATTATTATTATTATTGAGGCGAGTGTTACCTTCTTGAGGATATGCTGAGCTTCTTATTTGATTCTTCTTTCTTGAATAAGAAATTAATACACGAGGAATAATAATAATCGAATATATTGTAGCACTTGAACTAATACAAAAAATTAACATGAAATTGTCAAGAGAAGTTTGCGCTGTCTCTAACCGCTCAGCTTTTTATTTTCTATTTTTCTCCCGGGCAACACGTCATAACATTCGTGCTCGGGTCTCCACGTCACCCCGTCGATGTTATGAATGGAAGTGTCGCCACAATTATTATTATTATTATTATTATTATTATTATTATTATTATTATTATTATCCTTTTATTTTCTCATTTTACTGGTACATTTGAATGAATTATTGTACACACACACACACACACACACACACACACACACACACACACACATATATATATATATATATATATATATATATATATATATATATATATGTGTGTGTGTGTACAATATATATATTATATATTGTATTATTAATATATTAATATTAATATATATATATAATGTTATATATATAATATATATAATATTTATATATAAATATATAGTAATATTTATATATTATATATTATATAATGTACAAATAATGTACATTATATATATATATATATATATATATATATATATGTATATATATATATATAATCAAAGCACAATACATCTTTAAAAACAAAATGCTAATACATTATTTCCCATGAATTTTTGCACTATCCGTGTTGTTGAAATAACAACTGTCTTCTGCGAGTTTGTACAGGTCTTCATTCAAACCCAGTTGTTTGAGGCCCCACATCAGACTCCGGTGCTTGAAACAATTGTCGGGATAATGTTGACTTATTCTTCTGTTCCACTGTTACTCAACGTGTCCACTCCATATTCCACTGTTACTCAACGGGTTTTATTATTATTATTATTATTATTATTATTATTATTATTATTTTATTAATATTATTATCATTTTCATTATCATTATTGTAATTACAATAAGGAGACAGGGTATTGACAAATGAATATAATTGTTATTAAATTCTTATTACTCCATATTCCATGCGTGGGAGGGAGGCGCGCTGCCTTTGGTGAGTGGGGGCGGGGGCGGGGGCGGGCGGCGCTGGCGGAGGTCACCCGCGCCCCCCGCGGCGCCGCGCTTATCGCGCCATCGCAGCCACCGCCGCCGCCGCGCCGCCGCCGCCGGCAGGCGGATTTATGAGGAATGCGCGCGCGCGCGGCGGCGGCGGCGGCGGACGGTAGCCGGCGTCATGCCACCGGTTTACGTTGGCGCTCCGGGGGGCACGCCCCCGCCCCGCCCCCGCCCCCGCGCTCCGCCCGGCGCCCCGCGCGGTGAGCGATTGCCCGCGCCGACGCTGCGCGCGTAATGCCTCTCCGACGCACACACTCCGCCGCCGCCTCCCGCCCCGCCCCACCCGGCGCCGTCCCGCGCCACCCGCGCCGCCCCGCCCCCACGCTGCTTCCTGCGCCGCCACCCCTCCACCGCACTCACCCCTCCCCGCCACACACGGCGCTGACCACTGCCGCCGCCGCACCGCCCCGCCCCGCGCCACCTGCCGCTTCACCCATCCCGCCACACTCGCCTCCGCGCCACACCCGCCCGCGCCACACCGCCCGCGCCACACCCGCCCGCGCCACACCCGCCCGCGCCACACCCGCCCGCGCCACCTGCCTCCCGCGCCACCCCGCGCCTCCCCGCGCCCAACCCGCCACACACGCCACCGCGCCCCACATTACCTGCCGCCCCGCCCCTCCGCCACACTCGCTCCCTCCGCCACACTCGCCACTCCCCGCCACACTCCGCCCCTCTCCGCCACACTCGCCCCTCCCGCCATACCCGCCCGCCCCACCCGCCCCCCCCCGCGCCTCCCGCGCCGCCCCGCCCTACGCTACCTGCACCTCCCTGCCCCTCTCTGCCACACCCGCCCCGCGCGCCTCTCGCAGCCCCCCCCCTCGCTCTAGACACCCCATCCCGCCCCCTGACACCCTACCCCTCCCCCTGACACCCCACCCCGCCCCGTCCCGTTCCCCCACGCCACGCACCACCTGCACCGCTCCACGCCACCCTGTCCTGCCCCGCCCCGGGCTGCCCTACTCCGGTCCTGCCCCTCCCCGCGCCACCCCACGCCACCCTGCGCCTCCCCGTCTCGCCCCGCTTCGTCTTTCCCGGCCGCCACTGTCCCAGCCGATGGGCGCCGCCACGTAAATGTTTGTGGCCTAGGTGCGTCAGGCCATCAATTGATAGCACCACAGTGACTGTCCCCGGGATGTCATAAGGTTCGAGTCCAGACTGTGGCAAGATTTTCGACACTACTTATGTAGTAGCTAGGTCGAGCTCAGCCTCTGTCTGGAGAATTCTAGCTGCCGGCTGCTCTTGTCGGAATTTTTCCGTGGTTACTTCTATCAATTCCAGGCGACTGCCAGAGTAGTATCCTAACAGAAGGTCCACACATCACGCGTGATCTTTACTTCTTCTTCCTTGTCTTTTTCTCACCCCTTTCTTACACACACATTTCATGAACCACTTACCACACGCGTCCGGAGACTAGTGGGCTTAGAGCTTGTCCCGGCTGTTGGTGATGCCCGCTGGCCAACTTTTCGTCAGGCCAACTTTTCTACAACTAACTCTAATAGCTCTACTAAGCTACGCTCTGTCTCTGGGCCATTTCGGACTCTCATTCTAATCATTATTTTACTTTGGCTCGTCATCAGTATTCCTTCTACCAACTAGGTCCGCAAGAGACAAACCGAGAAATGTATTGCGAGTAGCGTTGCCATATGTTTACATGTGTATCCCAGTACCAACCTTAAAAAATCCTGGTACTTCCTTAGAGGAAGTTTCAAGTACCAATGACAATTAATTCTGAAACTCTTTATATTATAACTCTATTATGTTTTAATGCGTGTAGAAATTTTATTAAATTTAACTCGATATCGATATTAATAAACTAAATAGAAGTATGGTGGAAAGAAAAAATCTTTCCACCATAAATGGCAGATTAAGACGTAACCTTTTCTCCTACAGCATGTGCTAGTTAAATACCATCCTATGTCATTCTTAATGGTTTCACAGCAGTGTTTTCACAAATATCATAGTTATTGGTAATGTTAGTATGTTTGTGTTAAATTATTGAAGAAAAAATTTATACGAATCTTAAATCGAACATCAATTACCGTAGACGCAACATCCTGGTATTTAAGCGTACCAGGATGTCTTCACCCTGGCAGTTCGAGTCATCGAAGATCCACATTTCTCGATGCTTGTTCTCGTCACCCGTTTTTCGGCGTAGTCTGTTTCGAGCGTAGCTTCCTCTTATACTCAAATATTTTGCGATCATAGTATTGTAACGGTCAATTACACCTTTCAACTGTTTGGAAATAATGAGTCTCACTTTTACCAAATGCGAGGCACATTATCAATATCTTTCATTTTTTTGTGAGCTAAATTAAAACAAAAAATTGTTTTTATTGATTTCACTTAACCGAATTGACCTGATGTTTCACTATATATTTCCGGTACAGTTTTTGCTTGAATGAAATGAATCGAAATTCAGTTTAGACCACAGAGACCAGATGTTGGAAAATTTTCCTGTACAAATAGAACAATAACGGACTGGAATAAGTTACCTGCGACAGCCTTGGAACCCTTTCCTCTAGGTGTTCAAAAATTTAAAAATAAATTAACTAATGCTATTTGTAAACTTTACCAATTTAGTAAGTTAGGCTTATTATAACAGTTATTATTTGATTATTATTGTTATTTTTATTGCTATTATTATTATTATTATTATTATTATTGTGTTAATTACTATTAATGCGTTGATTTATTAAATATATAATTAGCATTAAAAGTAGTATTGTTTTGAAGTGGGGTGATGTGTTGTGCAGTATAGAAGTAGAAAGAGAAGTGAATTGCAAATGTTATGAAGAGAAGTGAAGTGAAGTGAAAGTGAAGTGAAATTATTATTATTATTATTATTATTATTATTATTATTATTATTATTATTATTATTATATCTTTAAATAATTTAAAGTTACATTGTTAAGTAATTTAAAGTAAATATTCCTAATTGTAATCTGTAAATTGTAGTGTTCTGCCACCAGGTTGTATATACCATCCTGCAGAAATAATAAATATCGGTTATCATGGACAGTGTATTATCATCAGTTATATCTTTACTAAGGCTTAACGAGATCCCAATACGAGATCATCACGCAATGTGTATTATCCGTTTCTCTACCTAGTAACGAAGGGTGCAGGGCTCTGGAAGGCTGGCGGCGAAGAAGTAGCGAGCGGAGAGAAAAGGCCTGGGCTCAGGGCTCAATATCCGCAGCGGAGCCCGTCGTGGGGGCCATCCGCGGCCACCGCTAAGCCTTCGCGTCCTCTGCTGTAGCGGCACTGGGGTCGCAATGGCCGCCCCGCCCCCTCTTTCCACCCCCGCTGACGTCCCATCCACCTCCATCCCTTGCCACGATTCGCCCTCCCCCGTTTCTTCCCGATTTTCCTTTCCGCTCTGCTCCTCTATTGTCTCCTACTCAACCGTTGCCTTCCTTCTCCAATATCCACATCCTTCGGACGCCATCCTCTGCGTCTTTTCTTTTCGTTTCATCTTTTTTCGCCGTTCCCTCGTTTCCCTCTTTCCAACGACCTCGTTTTTTCCACCCACCTCCCGACTCCCTCTTCATCACATGCCACTTTGGACACTGCTTGCCTTTTCCGCCTTCTTCCTTCCTTGTCTCTCACTTAACCGTTGCTTTCCGTCTCCACATTCTTCGGACATCATTCTCTCACCTTATTTTGTCTTTCGCTCGTCGTCTTAGACCTCGTTGTTTCCTCCCCATCTCCCGCCTCCTCCTCCATCCCTTGCTATGTTTCTTCCCGCTTTATTCCTCCATTGTCTCTCACTTAACAGTAGCTTTCTGTCTTCATTATCCTCAACCTTCGGACGCCATTCTCTCACTATACTTTTTTCCACCTTTCCCTCGTCGTGTAGGACCTTGTGGTTTCCACCCGCCCCCCAACTCCCACTCCATCCCTTGCCACGTTTCTTCTCGCTTTCCTTTTCCGCCCTAATCCTTTATTGTCTCTAACTTAACCGTTACTTTCCGTCCCCACATCCTTCGGACGTCAGTCTCTCACTATATTTGTTTTCGTCGTTCCCTCGTCGTGTTAGGTCTTGTTGTTTCCTCCCCACCTCCCACCTCCTCCTCCATCCCTTGCCATGTTTCTTCCCGCTTTCCCCTTCCACCTTGTTCTTCCATTGTCTCTCACTTAACCGTTACTTTCCGTCTCCAATGTCCACATCATTTGGACGTTATTCCCTCATTATATTTGTTTTCGCCTTTCCCTCGTCGTGTTGGACCTCGTTGTGTCCGCCTTCTCCGCCGTTCTTTCGTGTCAGCCTTCCCACCCTCCACCCTAGTAACCGCGAGAGTCTCCTCTCTCATTTCGCGGATTACGCTAATGCCGGCTTTTGCGCTTCACTTTTATCATTCCGGCGAAGGATTCCAATTTTCTTTCTTCCTTCGTTTCTTTTCTTTATCCGGCGCGCTCCGCACTTCGCGTGCTTCTTCGGAGCGCCCTGTCGCGAAGCCCCGACGGCGCGTGGCGTGGCGAGGCGAGGCGAGGCGAGCACAGGCCGGCACGTGCCTCTTGCGCCAAAGGAAATGCGCGCTGCAAGATGTAAAAAGTAAGATTTACGATGTGAAATGCGCTTTCGTTTTTACTTTCTCGCCCACTACGTTCCAACACGGTAAATAGAAAGTATTTTGTTAATGCTGCAGTGGAAAGTGACGATTTTTTCCTCAGAAAAAGAAACTCGTATTCTGGAGTACTGATATCAAAAAGTGGATCAATTATATTACTGTTTGAAGTAAATCACTTCCTATAACATGTTGTGTAGTCATAATCCATGTTTTGTGGTCTGATACATTTACTGTACTAGTCCATTCTCTAGATAAAATCATGGATAGCAATCTGCAAGAAGAGTTATATGATTGTCTTTCATGGTTGATGATTTTCGATGTATGTGTTGAAAATTCCCAGTACAGGAAAATGCATTTGAAGTGAGTGATCACTAAGGGCTTGAAAGTTGCCAATAGGGAACGTGGTATTTGTACTTTCACTTTGAAAAAGTTATTTGCTCAAAACTAAGAAACATAGGGAGAAATGGATTGAAGCTTTTCAAAGAGAATAAAGCAGAGCATACGACTCTTTAAAATGAGAAAAATGAAATATTACGATTTTTTATCATTTCCAGGTGGACAGCTTCCTTAAGGCCAAACTTCTTCATTACTCGGCCATTCTTTAGTCTCTCCGTCTGTGGCCTGCACCGGCACCTGCACCATAAAGACTAAATGTTCTCTAAAGTTTACATTCCTCCATCGGCCTGGCCGAATTCGAGGACCCGAGAATTTGGAACGTATTTTATAATTTTGATGGTACTTTATTCCTCAATCAAATATTACACATCAAATTCTCAAACATTTCTCCAAATTTTTGGATTATTTTTTGATAAGGAAAGTAGGATCGTACAACTCTGTCAAAAATCGCAAAAATTTAATTTTTCTGAGACTTTCTAGAACAACAATATTAAAGATAATTATTTTCTTAATAAGAAGTATATTTTTCCGAGAGATATCTTTAGATATAGTCATGTACAATTTTCGAACTTACAGGTAGTTTTGTCGTAATTATTAAGTGAAGGCAATTAAAAATAAATATTTTCTCAATACCTATTTCAATTGTTTTCATTAAATATAATTTTCAAGTAGTGAAAAGAACACTTACAAAAATAAAGTAGGTACAGTTTTTGTGAAACTCTGGATTTTCGAAATTTGCCAAAGATACAAATAATTTGAAAAAGTATATGTTATTGTATCCGTTATTGTATACATTATTGTATCCATATACATTCTCGTATACAGAGTAGTATACGAGTTTAAGAGAACGTCATTTAGCAGCGTTACTCTGTGTCAAATCCACTACCTCCTTTTTAGCTATATGGACGATCCCGTAGCAGAAAAGTTTTCAAATACTTCACCAGCAGAAGTCACACATTTTTTTATTATTGCATCTTTCTTCAAACAATTGCTCAAAAGAAACTAAATATTATTTTACAGAAGGATCAGTGTCAATAATAAAATTCTAAAATTGCTGAATGAAGCATAAAGAAATTTATTTAAATACTTTGACGTACAATGCACTCGTACAAATTACATACACAATGTTAAACACAACATTCTGCAGCTCAATCAACTACTATTTGTTTCGGAAATTAAACTTCTCTTTTAGATATATTTCAGATATCTAAGACTTTACTTTTCAGGATTTCACTTACCGGGACTTTACTTTCCGGAATTTTACTTTCCGGGACATTATTCTTCTGGATTTTATTTTTCCAGACTGAACTTTCCAGAATTTTACTTTTGGAGACATTACTTTCCAGAACATTAGTTATCGGGAAATTGTTTTTCGAGGCTTTACTTTCCGGGACATCACTCTTCGTCAATTTACTTTCCGGGACACTACTTTCCGAAACATTACTTTCCGGGAATTTACTATCCTGGACATTACTTTTTGGGACTTTACTTTCCAGGACTTTACTTTCTGAGACTTTGTTTTCAAGGACAGTCCTTTCCGAAACTTTACTTTCCGGTATTTTACTATCTGGGATATTATTTATTGAGAATTACTTTCTGGGACTTTGCTATCTGGTACGTTACATTCCGTGACTTTCTTACTGGGACGTTATTTTCCGTAATTTTATTATAGTATTTTATTCGTACTTTCCGGGACTTTAATTTCCGTCACTTTGTTTATTAAGACGTTTCTTTCCAGGACTTTGTTTTTCGAAGCTTTTCGGGAAATTACTATCCGAAACTTTAATTTTCAGAACATTACTTTCGGGAATTTTTCTTACCTGGACTTTTAAAAACACAAGAATTGATGGACAAATCAACGTCTTCAGGACCATAACTTGTGTTATTTTAACCTATACTTTCTTACATTATTTTTAAATTTTCAATTTACGAAATTTTAGAGTTCAACGAAAATGAGATCAGCCCTCTTCTATCCTTGAAAACAAAATCAAGAAAAATTAGAAGCGCTTATTGAGAAAAATGTGTTTAAAAAATTAAAAATTGCCTATATTTCGCGCCAGATGACACAAAAACTACACATATTTTCGAAAAATTGTACATGATCTTATTTCAAGAACTGTTTTAAAACTACAGATTTCTTTAGGGGAATAATCTCTATCTTCAATATTGAAGTTGGAGGAAGACACCAAAAATAATTGCACTTTTGCAATTTTCGAAAAAATATCACAAAGCAAAGCTATCCGAGAACAAAGTTTAATCAAACAATTTGGAGCCACTTTTAAGAAAATTTTAAAAATGTTTTGGAGGCTTCATGTATAGAACCGTCCAAAAACCAAAATGTCTGTTTTGAAACTCGCAAAACCTCGAGTAAATTCGTCCTCTCTTTCTTCTGCTTCTTCTGCGTCTTCTCTTTCTTCACTCATCCTTTGCCATCTTCTGCTCTCTTACGAGAAAAAAATAAAATTTGTCGCTAGGACTTTTTATTGGCCAGTGTGATTTTTGACCCCTGTTCTGTGTGTAAACTCGTAACACTTGTCAAGCAAGTGTATGACAGTGTTAACTGACATTTTTTGGATGGAGTCACTGCACAGAATTAGAAAACAATGCTTTCAGAAAGATGTTTTCAATATGAGTGCTGAATGGCATATCTTCGCTTCGCAACATCTTACGGAAAGGGTCCTTGCGACGGAGTGTGTGTGTGTGTGGGCGGGGGTGGACATTTTTATCAATAATGGCCGACCTTCAATTCTGTCGGGAAAATATTAATTTATTCAGGACGTTTTTGAAGTGGGAAGCTATTAAAATATAAAAGTAATGTAAAGAACATTACCTTTATATTTTTAGCAAAGCTGAACAATACTTAGAACAAGGAGTATTCCAATAGTGGAACAATAAAAAAGTAACAGTATAAGTCCCTAAGAAAATACGTAATTTCGTTTCTGATGAAATAGTCATTAAACAATATTCTCTGTAAAGAGAGGTAAAAGAAATATAAATTTAATTCATTGTATCACATACTCTTAGTCGTATAAATATTCCGTCCATTTAATACTAAATTAAATCCATTTGAATCTTTTCAATTTGAATTTAATCGGTTATCAAAGTCATATTTACATATCCGGCATATAGTAAGATGTGAAGAGATATTTCTGTTTACAGGTCTGTGAAAGTATATTGATGGTAATTGTCTACTGCTGTTTGGCACGTGCTTAAGCGGTGACACTCTAGCACACACTGTAACAAAACAGCACGTCCATTGTAACAAAACAGCAACGCGTATTGTATTTAATTTCTCAGAATCAGCTCGATGTTCCACTTACCAGACTTATGTAGCTATTTTTGGAGATTACAATGGTATTTTTTTGAATTTTTTAATTGTCGAGTTTTGGGGGAAAATTTTAAAATAAAAATAAAATTGATTGAAAACTGCATTTAAAAACTTTATTGAATTCAATAATACATGAAATGAAAGAGCAATTTTTGTTCTTTAATGACGCAAAATTCTTAATTTCTGACACAATTACAACACAAGTTAAAAATGATTAACTTTAGCAATGCGAGCATTTTTTTCGAAAAATTTGAAAATTAATCTTTTCGAAAAATAATATTTGGGAAACATAAAAAACGCTTGTTTCATATTCTTGCTTATACTCTTCGCAGAAAAAATTAAAAATCATGGTCAAATTTTCCTTAAAGGGTACACCCGGATAAGATGGTAAACATTTCCATTAACCACATGACATATGAGTGGTTACGTTATAATTCTAACATAAAAATAATATTTTTTAAAGGTTTCATAGCCCCCTTCCTACCATCCACACTCCCCTGCAGCTAAAAACGTGTTTTTTCATTTTAATTTTTCTCTGAAAATTAACTTATCTCTTTATCTCACTGAAAATGTATGATAAATAAGAAGACAATTTATACTATCAGAAAAATATTTTTTATATTTTCTCAGACCCAAATTCAAACACAAGAAATATTTTTGAAAAAATAACAAAAAATCATTTTTATTGCGTCTTAGAACCGTGGATCAGGTTCGAAAAAATCTCAAACCTTCCTCTTAAAACACAAATTGTGAACTTTTTTCAATTTTTTTCGATAGTTGGGCTGCAGTTAAAAAAATAAAAACTATTTACCCGCCTTTAAATTGCCTTGACTTTAAATATACTTTGAAAATGACTGAAACAGTTCTATGCATTTATTTTAGTGTTTTGTATACATTGTATACATTGTTGTAGCATTCAGTAATATTTTGATTTTGTTGAAGTGATGAAGTTTTTAAGTATCCGAAAAACAATATAATTAAAAAAATACATTTTTGGCTGTTGAGGGGTCTTGGTGGTGGGACGGGGGCTAAGAAACCTTTCAAAAATATTATTTTTATATTAGAATTATAATGTAACCACTCATACGTCATTTGGTTTAGGGGAACTTTTTACCATCTTGCGTGGTCATTTTTGACACCAACTTTCTTGAAAGATTGTATTACATGAGCATTTATTCCTGCAATGTTTACGAGACTGTAAAATATAACACTGGACCAACGTTTTGTTATTAGTGAA
>BLKR01007975.1:0-28310 GCA_011170035.1 Teleogryllus occipitalis
ATATACATCTTTTATTTATTTTACTTCCTCTCCATATTTTATTACACACATTGTACACAAGAAAAATTAAAAATTTCCAAACTCATAACTTTTTGTTAAGAAGTGTGTTTAGGAAATAACTTATTTTTACTTGTAAAAAAATCATGAAAATAGTTGAGAAGACAATCGGTTTAAGAATAAAATCGGCAAAAGACGACGATTTAAGACAATCAAGAAAATAATACATTTTTTTCTTTTAAAAGTATACGAAAAGAATATTATCTTCAGAATATCTTTTGCCGCAAAATAAACGCCTTCACTGGGAATTAAAGCATTCTCGGGCAAAACATCATTTTTTTATAGCTGTTACTTTTCTTGTATCGCTTAGATGACGTATGATTTTGAAGCCACGTAAAGGCTTCCACAGACCAACGCGGAAGATCCGCAGCCTACGCGGATTGACCGCAACGGAAGTTTCGCTTCACGTGTTGCCTTATGAGCCCGTTCAGACCTGCGCGGCAGGCGAGCATCGCGGCAACGGATTGGCAGCGTTTAATCGGGGACGAAATTTGTAACGCAGTCAGACGCGTGTCTTCCGCTGCAGCTCGAATTTCGTGGAAGTCCGCTCGTATAGTTTTCGTTCCCCTCTGAGTCGAGCGACCTTACCACCTGTCACCAAACGCTGGCTCATAATTGACGCTCCGGTGTGAACGGTCCCGCGAATTCCGCGGCCGCCTCTAGCTCGGAACTTTCCGCGCCGCACCCGCTGCGGATCTACCGCGCTGGTCTATGAAAACCTTAAAGCTGCGGCTAATGAGTTCAACTTTATGGTAGATAAAACGTGAGCATATAACGTATTGGTGGACAGTTTAAAAAATGTTAAACGAATAAAATAACCTTAAAACATAACAAAGTAGTTAAAGTTTGCAACACCAAGGAAACAGTGAATAAGCGCTATTTCTGACTGCCTATCTGCACCATGATGAGGAGGTATCCAAACACGGAGGCGAAGAAGGCGAACAGCAGGCGCAGGTCGACGACGAAGAGGCCGCAGCAGCTGAAGAGCACGGGGGCGCCGCTCAGCTGCTGCGCGAACTTCTCCAGCTGCAGCTGCAGCTGCGTCTGCGCAGAGGGCTCGTGGGCGAAGGCCAGCAGGCGGCGCAGATGGAACTCGGTGCGTCGGGCTTGGTGCGCCGCCGCGTCGCAGCTCCAGCAGATGGCGAACGCCGCCAGGCTGGCGCGCGTCACGTTCAGGCACAGGCCTGCCAACGCCGCCGGGCTCTTCCCACCATACCTAACAGCAAGTGTTTGAAAACATTAATTTTATTTTATTTTTTCTTTGATCTACTCTCCTCTTTGGTTTGCGAATGTATACAATCACTTTTCCAAATGTTATTTTACCGAATGATTGGATCTTCGAGTATCAATTTTCACAAATTTCTTTTCACGAATCACAATTCCAGAATTAAAAAAAAGTTGGTGGGAGGGTGAGTGGGGATAATACTATTTCGCCTCAAGGGTTTTACTCTGATGGCTTATATAGTCCTTTAGACGATTAATAATGGGAATTAACTTTGTTCCACACAACCAACTGGTGAAATTTTGTTAATGCGGTTTTATTTGTAAATTTTACCAATAAGAAAATGTGCATGTATTTACTAACTAGTTGCGCAAATTTTATTCTGATGGGAGTTTGAGATACTCTTCAACTTATCGTTTCAAAGTACTTTTCACACCTTGTCTTAGTCCAGCACCTTTCTTTCGGTTCGTGGAGTGTGGATCGGGTGAATTGCTTGGACCTTCGAAAAGTATGTCTTCTCAATGTTTAGTGTCTACCTTAATTGCCCTAGAAGAGGCATTGGGTTGTCTGTCAAAATGCATTGTCCTCTTCTAGGGGACAATGCATTTTGACAGACAACCCAATGCGTTACAAATACACGTTATCTTTTTTAACGTTTTGGACGGAAACAAACAATTTATTTAGAACCAAGTTTCTTCGTAATATTCATTACAAAATTAAATAGTGTAGCACACAGAAATTAAGTATATTACAAGAAGTAATTTGACTGTCGTAAGACAATTCCGTGGTGGGGGAATGTCCACAAAGTCTCGAAACGGAACGTTGGAAATGACGCCAATCAGGGAAAGATTTGATAAGAAAGAGGAAAACCGAACTTTGTATTTTATGAAAGAGAAAAAGTTAAAAAATTCAGTGTTCGAGTGTGTGTGTTTGCCAGAGTGTGCTTCGCAGTGTTCGCTGAGGTTGCAGGAGAAAGCGAAACTTTTCTGAAAGATTTCATGAACAATTAAAGGGAGGAAAAATTCTCGATGTGGACTACGACGTTCAGAGTGTACAAGGGCGATGCTGTCAGCACGTGGTACAACTGGTGTCGTGATTGGATTGCCATCCTTTTTTCAAGGTTGTGTTATTTCTTCACTAACAACTAAAGATATTGCAACAGACTGTACAAATCCAGTTCAAAATGAACGAATTTAGATATTAGGATAAACGCGAATCTTTCGGAAAACTGAAGTTTACAAGTTATTTACACAGTTTAATTTAACAATTACAACTACTACAACAGTTATTAGATTGAAACAAAGAAATAACTGATTAAATTTAATGTTAGCAAGTTATTAAATAGCAATGTAAGCAAGCGTCAAAGAGAGATGAATTATGTAAATGTAAATTTGATTCTGCGGAAACTATATCATTTAAGAAATACTTTCAGTATTTTCTTTTTCGGTGATATCGTAATTTGGAATAATGGTCATTCGCGAAAATGTAGTTGGGATTATGAATGATTATCATTTTCGCATGGATTTTTGTCAGCGTTCTATCTTTCTAAGTGCAAGCTCGGTTTCGATTCCAGTCAGTGGCAATAGAAATATGTAACTTCCGCCACTTCCCAGTGCTGTTGGAAGTCCCAGTCCCAGTTGGAGCAATAGGGAAACTTTTAAGGATGTGGATGGTCTGAGTAATGGCATTCGTGCCATGAAAAGTGTTATTCGTAGAACCAGAGGACGGTTAGGTACACACAGGCTGAGGCAAGCACCGTAGTCTAATATGTATCGTTAGTGCTATTTTTAGTGGTGCTTTGAGGATTGACAGGGGCCCTGATACCTATTGATTATACATAGACGTACGGTTGAAGATTTAAATAATGAAAGGAAATTTGAATAAGTGAATTTTAGTAAAAAATGTGCAATTATGTACATTTTGTATAAAGTATATTTTGGTGTAAATCTATTTAAGAAAACTATTTTCAATGAAATTTGCAGTAGGCTAATCCCTTTTGTATCGCCATTATATAATTAAGACTCTCATTTCCAAAATTTATTTTATTCTTGCAGTAAAGAACTGAGGGCAGTTTCGTATTGTCCCGGTGAATTTCATTTTACACATGACACTGTCTAAACTATATTTCATATTTAAATTGAATGACTAAGTATGTAAATCCCGACATCAATGTTATGTCAGTCATGTAGAGATCTGTGATAATTCTCACACCGCATCAAGCAAGAAAATATATTTGGTTTTCTCTCAGTTGTCTGTAGTTCATATCATAATCACATCTTTGCTCGTGCGCTGCAATAGTGGCACAACTCAAAAAATACGAATTTTGAGTTAATGTGCTCTCCAGAATTGCATATTGGTCTACCTTCCTGCAGTAACAGCAATGTATCAACAGAACCATATTCCATCAACAAATGGCAGAAGTGTTAATGCAAGAATGATGCATTGCAATACAAGGTGAAAACTTCAAACTCATTTATCTCAACTCCTGATTTTTTTGAGTTATGCCACGATTGAAGACCACGAACGACTTATATTTTCAAGCAATATATCTTATTGGCTTACATACTATAACACTCTCAGATTTCTGTAGTCATATGTGTACCAACAAAGTAAAAGGAATCACTACTTGTGATTCCTTCTTATACTAAGAGAAGTACCTCAATATTCACAAACCTAAAAAACATTGTAAAACCAAGAGAAACTTACTTTGATAGAGGTAGCATGATGTAGTAAGCGTTCATCATCACCTCCGTCCATAGGTACGCTAACTCCAATAGTATGGGTACACCGTATATCGAATTAATTTTATTAGAAGCATCTGACAATAACAAATGAGCACGTTGAAGTCTTCGCAATTTTTCACTTTCACTAGGCTTAGTCCACTGGTTAAGTTGATGCTCCGAAATATCGAGTGCACTATTTGTCCGTGATGTGCTACTCTTACAAACAGTGACATTAGATGTATTGGGCTGTATTATATTTTCATTTATGACGTCATATCTATCTCTTATTAACAACACTATATGAGAGTACTGCAACGCAAACAGCACGTTGGTTATGTTCTGTGTGAAATCTGCAAACAACTCTTCGTACCATGGCATTTTGAATGCAACAACTATGACGATCATTTCCAACAAACAAAGAAGGATACCAGCCAGTATCGTGCGAAGGACCTTCTTGCGCATCTGCTCATGAACACATTCAATGCCAGGTAAAAAGTGCATGTCAATGAAATGCACTTGTTGTATAAAAGCTTCCCAACTGCGTAGCTTGACTGTTGCGAACAGAAGAATCGCAGTAACTTGGACGATGGATCCGGAGAGGATGTCAAATGCATGAACTGCTTCTTCGGTACGCACTTTTTGCTGAATGAGATCGAGATATACGGTAGTGCTCATGCACGCAAGATGGTAAAGCAAAACGATAACTATCCAGACCACGGCGGGTCGGTAAAGGCGTAGTGAGCCTTCTGGTCCATCAAAGCGAGCAGCTACGAATCCAAGGGCCGCAGACATCACCCAAAGCGGCTTCAACGCCCACACGAAGTTATGTTTTGTTGCCTTCATTTTTCGCCCTTTCTACCAAGGGACGAAAATTTCGAAAAATCCTAAAATCAAGTTCGTTTTTTTTGTAAACGTTGGTTATCTTAAATATTTTCTTAGACGAGAGCGCTTTTTATTTTAAAACACTGAATTTTTGGTAATCCAGAAACACAATATTATTAAACATCTTTTCAAGAGGGATAATGGCATCTTCTCATGTTCTTCTTCCATTCTTGTATAACGTAGAAAATTTTTAAAATATTAATAAAAGCCTATAAAAATATATGCACTGTTTTAGCAATCTTGCATGTAATATTAGAGGTAAGATCGAGGAGACGATATGTCGTTTGTGTCTAAACGTCCCTTTTTCTGCAATTATTTTAAAAATTTGTTCTGAATTATCAGCAAGTCTTTTTCGTGAATTCAAAAAATTATAGTCCGTAAGCCTAATTTGTTAGTTTAAAATTTAAAATAAAGAAATTTCATATCAGAAGGTACGGAAAATTGTTAAAATAATGCCTGTTTGAAATTCAACTTTTCATAATCTTATTATTTATCGCACAGATAAAATATTCTTGTATCTCACCTGCTTGAATATAACATAGGCTTTCTTGTATTTTTGTTCATTTCGATCATACATTATTCACTTCAGTAGTGCGTGCTCCATCAGACATAAATGCCCAGTCATACAACTTGATGTTGAACTCGCGTGAGAGCATATTTTTGCATGATCGTTTTGATAATTATGCCAATGATGAATTCATGTTGTCTGGTCTCTGGCAATCTGAAACTTCAAGTCATTTCAAGTAAAGACTTGTTTACGAATCCAATGTATCTTCTCGAGCGATCTCCCGACTTGGCCTTGTAATAGTAACTAGAGAAGATTTTTCTGAGATAAAAATAATCTTGAAAAAATACCAGGAAACAGCTCAAACCTATAATTTCCTAAATTCAATAAAACATTCCTGCTTCAGATTGAATTGTTATCTTTCGTATCCGATTTTTTTTTTTCAAAAGTATTCTTCTGAAGACGATAATTTTAGGCAAATAATTTGTATTATTACTAAGTCTGTTTTGGTCATAATCGAAATCGAGATCTTCTTGCTGAATACTAAATCACTTTATTTCATTTTATCTATCTACTCGCAAACTGTACACACTCGCCAAGTTATAAAAATATGCAAAAACATTTTTTTTTGATTTTTCAAGGAAATGAAGCACAAAATATATAAATTATTAGCGAAAATTCTAATCACTCTTCTCTCCTACAGCGTTAGCTCTTACGAAATACAGTTATAAACGCTTGTTTACATGATCCACTCTCACCCATTAGCACTGAGACATCGTGTAGGAACTGAGACTTGGCGGCCTGTTAATGGATGGGCAGTAAGATGTCGATTCGGGGAAATGACAACAAAAGCAGGTCGATACTTGCTCACTTGTTCGCCTAACAAGTGGAAAGGAACTCACAATTACAGCATTTTCAGATTCTCAAATACACAAGAATAAAGCATTTTAAACCTTTACTGAAAATTTTCGAAGGTCAAAACTTTTAATGATATTAAAATAAAACAATTTTAACACAATAACTGTTCTGTTCGAATTTTAAATACATCTTGCTTTCCAAATTAAATAAAAAATAGCTTGGACAATAAAAAAATAAACAAAATAGGTTGTAAGTTAATGTTCCTGGTTTATGTAACAATTCATTATAAGTTTTACATCAAAACCGCATGTTTTTCATTGAAAATATTTGCCTACGCTATCAGAATTTAGCAATATCCTTCTTTATTTACTACCGACTAGCGAGAAAATGTGTTTTTTCTGCGAATCGGCCATCATTGGGCCACGCGATACGTACTTCCTACCGGGGCTCAGACTGAAATATCGGGGTAGGTGCATGTTACTTTCAATTGGGGAGATCTTGCAATTTAATGCAGATTCCATTTCTTATACCCCAGGGCTGTTTGCCCTGAGGTATGGGGTGAAAATGTGATGATGATGGATGATGAAACATACACAAACATACAGAGACACACAACACAGTTATACCCGAGGCGGGACTCGAACCCGCCATCCTCTGCTCCTAGACCGCTACTGCCTTAACGATCTCGCCATTGGATCGGCATTTTTCAATGATTTTTAATTTTTCGAAATTCCGAAGAGAACATAATTGTAAGTGGTGTATTAAATTGTAATTCGGAAACCCGTGAACTCTCAAGATGGCAGCTCTCGCAAGAAATACACCTTTATGCCGACTATGTTACAAAATTGCATTTGAGGAATGCTTCTTCCAAACACGATTAATGCAAAACTATTAAACATAAGTTTTACATCGTAACTGCGTTTCTTGGACCATTTCTATCAGGACTGCTCAATTAGGCAGACCACTTAGTTGGCCCCGGGACTTCTCTTATCTCTAGGTAACGAGTTGCCGAGTTGTCGAGTTGTCGAGTCAGCGCAAGAACTGGGATTCAACAATTCTCAGTGCGGACACCACCATCAAACGTCGGTGGTGTCACTGTGGAGTGTTAGGCATGTCTAAGAGTGTAAACGTCCTCTTGACTAGGCATGTGAACGAGGAGGGAGACCGTCCCAGTTGGCCTCCACATGTATGCCAAAGCCTCAAATTGTGTCGGCAAGCCAAAAAATGTACCGTACAGCGGGTTGTGCAGCTTGATCTGTTACATCCTGTATGTGCCATTGGTTTCCAGTATTTACGGCAGGTGGTTGCATACTGTGATGTTAGTCCTTGGCGATTGTTACGACGCCTGACATTTAAATATCAGCAGCGTCGCTGTCATATCGCCTGGTGTAAGGTACGAGTCCAGATTCTGCCTTGCTGAGGCCAACCACCCGGTTCGTGTCTAGATGTGCAATGAAGAGCGCCACGACAAGTGGTTTGTGGTGTCCCTTGACTTATCCAGCCATCCTTGTGTGGTAGTGTGAAGCTCGATATCTTGTGACGCTCGCCCACCGGTAGTGTTCTCGGGCATAATGACTGCCGCCCAGTACCTTCAAGAGGTCTTGCAACCGGTGGCTCTGCCGCTCGTGAACGCTCACACCCTTACTCTATTTGAAGAAAACAAGGATCGTCCTCTGACCCCTGCCACCACTAGAACGCATCAACAGACCTCCCACGAATCGAGAATATTTGGACTATTATCCAGCGTGCAATAAAGTCTCATTCCAGGTAGTTTGCTCTTGAGAGCGCTGTTGGCGGGTAGCGGAGGACTTTATTGCGCGCTGGATAATAGTCCAAATATTCTCTATTCGTTGGAGGTCTGTTGACGCGTTCTAGTGGCGGCAGCGGTAAGGTGCCGATCCTTGTTTCCTTTATTGCACGCTTGATTGTTGTATCACAAGACATTCGAGACCTTCGCAACTCCATGCTGCAACGTCTGGAAGCACATGTTCGCCAACATGGTGACCAGACATCATACTAGCTTGTAGTTTCGCAGCCATGTAACGCAATAAATGCTGGTAGTGTTGTGTGAAAATGTAAAACTTTTAAATGAGCGGTTTCCTCTATCTGCTTGCCCATAATGATTGCAATTTTTTCTCGCCGTTTTTATGACGATTACTGTGACTGTCTATTAGGGAAAAGGAGAGGGAAAATTATAATTAGAGCGAATTGGCTGGGGAAGCTGTGAGGAGGTTGAGACAAGAGGAAGCTTTAACTTTAGTTGGTAGCTGATAGAGGTAATGATATACAGCGGCAGGAAGACACGGGTACGTTTAGAGTGTAGATGCAATGCTACATATAAAATTCTGCAGGTTGGTCTATCTGATAATTTAGGGAAGAAATGATATATTGCGGAAAGGAGGACTGTAGATACTTATAGGCTCGGGAATGAGTCAAAATATGAAAAACAATTATTGGAAAAACGAGATAGGTTGTGCAGAATGCGAGAAATGCAGGAAGAAGATCGAGAACCCGCGTTGCAGAGATATTGCATAGAGAAGGCAAGAATCATAGAGGAGTACAAGAGAAGATTAAAAGCCTTTGGTGTAATCGACAAGGAATGTTTAGTAATGGAAAATTATAAAGAAGGATAATGTAATGAAAAAAATTAATGTAAAAGCGAACCCAACTGGAAAATTCATCTAGAATAAACTGCTGTAAACAAAAATGATTACTTCTTCTTCTTCTTCTTCTTCTTCTACTAGTATATTACAAAAGTGATGACTCACACGTCTCACCTCACATTTTGGCACTAATCTGCACCATGATGATGAGATACCCAAACACTGACGCGAAGAACGCGAACAAAAGACGCATGTCCACTTCGAAGAGGCGACAACAAACGAATTGCACAGGGCTGCCGCTCACGTGCTGCAGGAACTTCTTGAGGTCACGCAAGCGAGTCTGCGACGCGGTTGCGAAGGTGAGCTTCCGGCGAAGGAGGAACCCGGTGTGCCGAGCCTCCTTCGCCGCCGCGTCGCTACTCCAGCACAAGGCAAACGCCGCCAGGCTGGCGCGGGTCACGTTTAGCACCAGCGCTGCGATCACCGGAGCGCTGTTGCCGCCGTACCTGCGAAAATTAAATGTTCGATTAGTGCTTTCGAGCGCTACAACCATTAAGTTTGTCACAGATAAGATTTGTACTTCGTACTTGGATATTTAAAATGCAGTATATTATTATTTGTCACAAATTTTGTCAAAAATTCCTTTGAACAAATTTAATTATTATTATTCTTTCATTTTAATTTTCATCTTTGACAATCATTCATATTCACCTTCATATATTCTATTTCATATAAATGCTTTATATTTAAAATATATATGTATATGCCAGTCCGGATTGACGAGATCGCTAAGGCAATAGTGCCGTGGCGATCTCAGACGGAAGGATCGCGGGTTCGAGTCCCGCCTCGGGCATGGGTGTGTTTCTGTATGTCTGTTTGTAAGTGCTGTCAATTCATCCTTTATTGGCATCATAATTCCATCTTTCATTCCGCAGGGCTAACAAACCTAGGGTATAAAAATCGGATTCAGCCTAATGCTGATCCTCCTGATTAGTTACATGCAAGACTTGCATCGTGATAAAATGATACTGAGTCCGTGCAAGTGCATGTCCTGCGTGGTCCAGGATGGCCTATTCGCGAACAATATATGTGGATATATATATATATATATATATATATATATATATATATGTGTGTGTGTGTGTGTGTGTGTGTGTGTGTGTGTGTGCGTGTGTGTGTTTCTTACTTCCTATCACAGCGTGTTCAATCCAACCGAATGTGTGGTCTCGGGCAAAGGGAAACTTTAATAAGAATGTCCTTGGAAGATGTTGCCAGGAAATGGAAAAGGTCAGAAATGTTTGAAAGCAGGCTTTGGTATCCTAGTTATCTTAAAATTCATTGACATTAGTCCCATAAGCATATCGCGTGTTTCTATCACGGGAGGTGGCGGTGGTCTTCCCCCACCGAATGACGAGATCCGGCACCTACCTACGTGGGCTTGTGAGAATTTTCTCCAACCAGGAATTTCCAGGGAGCTCCGACTCACCCGGGACAAGTTCTAAGCTCCCGGTCTCCCGGTATATGTTGTGTAGTGTGTGTGCATGTGTGTGTGTAATACGTGAATGTAGCACAATGAAGAGGAAGGAAAGATCGCGCGCGGTCCTTGGACCGTTTGTTAGGATGCTGCTCCGGCATTCGCCTGGTGTTGATCGGAGAAATCACGAATAACACCCGACCAGAGCAGCCGGTCGCGAGAATTCTCCTCCAGATAGTGGCTGAATTCGACTCAGCTCTGCAGCTAGTGTCGGAAATCCTACTACTGTTAGGACGCGAACCCTAGGACCTCCCGGGCAGATGCACTGCAGTGACATCAGTTGATGCAATGAGCTACTTTTGCCGATTGCAGAAAAATTTATTTTGATGGACGCGATGAACGCGAGGATGATTTTATTACCACGCTTATTATCCCCATACACTAACATTATATTGCCACGTCAAAAATAGGAAAAACTATTTTTGCCAAATGAAAGCATAGACTTCTGAAGTCAATAGATATTTGGTTTGGAGACGCTGCATTCTAGGGACAGTTGCCAATGTTTCGGTAGTCATGGTGCGGCCTTCTTCAGGGCGAAATGCGCGGTAGTGTACTGCACACGGGTTTATGCGCAACGTTCGAAACTGTGCCTAGATCTTTGCTTCTCCCGCACAACCAGTATTTTCTCTTTGTGGCGATTGGGAAGAACGACGCGAGACTGGTGAAAATTACCGAAGCTGTATTTTCAAATGTTTCTGACTCGAACGGTCCATCGAGGAAACGTCGTGTAAACAGCACGATAAAATAAATAATGCGGAAGCTAAGCAGCAATTTACCACTCCGAAATGGAAAGATTTTAGCCTCACATGAATTCTTTGATTTTAATAATCTTTGTCAGTTTCCAAAGGTCATGCCATTAAAATCAGGAGGTTGGAAATAAATCGCTACGTGCATTTTTATTTCATTCTTAGAAAAGGGACTTTCGTTTTGAAGATTTGACAAAAGTTGCAGATGTAATTTTCTGTATGTCCTACTTCATATTCTGATATAGAAAATATGGAGAAATATCTACTGGTTCTAATTAAAATGAATCGATCCTAGGGATAGTTAAAATATCAATTCTAATTTGCAAAAAATAAAGAATTTTTATGGAGTATTCTTCCTACATGCTTTTTACGTACGTTCAAATTGTTCTCTCCCTATGAGAAATACTCAAGCTCTTCTTCCAAATGTACGAAGGAAGTCCAGAAATTAAGAACCGTTTCGTTCTACTGCCACCTCAGCGGTAGTGGCTCAGACCCGAACATGCGCACTTTTGGTCCTGGTTCATTGTCTTTCCAAAGACGCTATTACAGCCGGATTGTGTTGCGTTTACATGTGTTAGTGCGCGTTCAAAGTATTTTAAGACGATTTCTGAACCCGCCAACTGTGAATTGCGTTCTCTAAAACGGTGTTTGAACGCAAAGAATGTTAAGCCAGCTGAAATTCTTCGTCAAGGCGTAGAGATTTATGGTGAAAATGTAATGAATGATGGAATATTGTGAAAGTGAGTTAGACAATTCATTATAGACGAAGCAATATTCATGACGAAGCACGGAGTGGGCGGCCTGTCGTCAATGATGGGTTGGTTGAAAGAGTGAATGTGAAAATTCGTGAAAACAGATGTAATAAGAATGTTCAATAAAAAGTTAATTTTTCAATAAAAAGTTATTCAAGTTTTAGTTAGAAATCATCCCCCACTGTGAACTCACGCGGATCCAGGTGTGATGAGGTAGTAGGTATTGTCCATGACTTCAGTCCATAGGTAGGCAAACAGCATCAGCATTGGAATGCTGTAAATGGAAGTTATATTCAAGATGGCTTCTTCCAGCAGCATGTAAGCGCATTGAAGTCTTCCAAGGCGATCTCTGTGATTATCTTCAATGGACGTTACATCTTCATGTTGCCAAGCATCTTGCCCACTCATGAAACTGATACTAATTTTCACATCTAATAAACTGCACCAATCATCTACTTGAAGATATTCGTTTATAATTTTGTATCTGTCTCTAATCAAAAATACTACATTTGCATACTGTACACTGAAGAAAAGATTGGTTATATTCTGCACAAAATCCGAAAAAAACTCACGATACCACGGAGAACCGAATCCAACCAGCACAAATGAATGTTCAATGAGACACAGGATTACCAAACCCACTAATTCATAAATTATTCTGCGTCTTGCTTTAGTATTAAAAACTTCCGTATTTGGTAAAAAGTGCTCGTCAATGTATCTCACTTTACACAGCATTTCTTCCCACGTTTTCAGTTTCACTGATGCAAACAATATAATTGCTGTTATTTGCACAACTGATCCCGTGATAATGTCGAAAGCATGGACAACTTCTTGTGTGTGGAGTTGTACTTGTACGATATTGAAGAGCACAGCAAACCCGATACACACGAAATGGAGGGCTATAACAGCGATCATCCACATAACAGCTGGCTTACGACGACGTAAGTGCTTTCCTGCACCAGGAGACACTGCCGTGACAAACCCCAAAGCCGCGGACGCAAACAGAAGAGGTCGCAAGGCCCATACACTGTCGCGAGATATCATCTTCTTTCCAAAATTATTTTCAGTTGCCTCAGAATATTGCGTGTAGTTTACAGCTAATCATTTTTCTCTGAAACAAGAATCTGTAGAGATTTCACGTCTTATAAAAAAATTAGTCATATCTTTTGACAAAATGCTTTTGAAAAAACGTGTCCACCTGAAACCAAATTTAAACTAATCCTTCAAACATGGTTTTGAAAATTTTATTAAAGCGTATACTACCAATGTAAATAAATAAAATATTCGAACAGAACGGTAAAAGAGGAAGTAGGTAAAATAAAGAATATAGATACTGTAAATCGATTTTCTTTACAGCACTTTTCGCACTAAACTTTTACCAGTCAAAACTATCAGAGAATATATACTTAAAAATCGTTTATTATGGATAGAAAAATGCTATCAATGAAAAATACTAAATTGATTCTTAACGTACTATCCCTTGACACGTGTCGTTGAAAGAGGACTAGCAGCGTTTTCCTCTTGATGTTTACCATCATTAATTACTAATCAATGAAATATACTTAAACTTTCTTGAATTATTTATGCTAATGACTTTTCATATTGATGCATTAGTGTTTAACTCGGAATATTTTCCTACTGGTTTTGTGGTAACACAACAGACTTAAGACCAATTCTCACAATTTTTACCTGAGACAATTGAAAAGCTTCAAGAATCAATGTAGACTTTATCGCTTTAATCGTTGTGTAGTACGCTGTGACAATGTGTCGAATTCACGCAAAGCAACTTATTTTACTGATAAATAAAACGGAAGAATCAACACACATCTACTAAACTTCCAACACAATAAACGATATTTACAAGTTTCTCTCAAAATGACAGTAAGTTATTTCTATAAATAAAAATTGAGTAACACATTGAGTTTCTTTTATCATATTGAGTATTATTATTATTATTATTATTATTATTATTATTATTATTATTATTATTATTATTATTAAAATATCATGGAGGAAATCAATGTATTTAACAAAATAAATTCTATTCATTGTCTTTTACACTCAACGTTTAATTTTTTTTAAATCCTTCTGGAATTTTTTCTTTAAATAAAGTCATGCTTATGAAATTCAATATTTGTCTCTACTTTGCCTACTACGAAAGTCTACATAAAATACGGATACCTCATAGAATAGGAAAATAAATAGCATATATTACCAAATACTGTCGTTTCTTTAAAATTATTTCTAAGGAAAGGTCATTGTTTGTTAAGTTTTGAAGGTCATTGTTAAGTTTGTTGTTCTAATCCTGATAAACATTTTTTGCGAATTTTGAAAAATTGCTAGGCCTTGGTAACATTTATTGAAATGCCACTCTTCAAATGTTATTTTTTATTTTAGGTTCGGTAAACGATGAATAAATAAGATAATTAATTTCAAAATAGCAAGGTGCGGTTGTTTGGGAAATTCTATGAAAACAAAAACCTTGTTTAAGAAACGCAACATTGCTGTGGGAGAAAACTTATGAAGAAATAATAAAAAGATTGTTTAAGAAAGACCACAATGCTGTGTGAGAAGGCTTACGAAGAAATAATAAAACACATTATTTAAGGAACGTATGTGTCACGTGTGAAACACATGTCCATTACTCATGGTCTCAATTCTTCCAGTCCACCATTTAGGGTATTGACGCGATATTAATTCGCCTGTTTCTACTGGAGGGAAACTGACCATTTTCCGGATCCTTCCAATACACTCTAGGAGAATTATTGAAAGCAAGTTTTTGGTTTTTTAGGTGCCTAAAACACAATTTAGGGGCTTTCAAGTCATCTATATAGGTTATCAATAGATTATTCAATTTCTTTGGATAAGGCAAATCGATCGGCATTATTTTTAGCCAGATCCTTCTAAAATAAGGAATAATTCTAGAAAAACTTGTTTTTGAGAGAATTTCAAGACACAGTGTGAAATACAGTTATTAAATTTCTGTAACCGAAGATGAACTGAACTCTGAGCTGTATTATGTCCGAAATTTCTTCTATTGTGATCGTGCGTATCAAAAATAAATTTTAGAACATGAAAATTCCCGCCCAAACATCACGCAAATTTAGATGAACATAATTTGCCAAGCCTACCTTTTAGTGGTCTCCAATGATTAGCTACATTGCCAAAAATATCAGTATAACTCTTCATGTCATCTGTTCCTGAGATTCTCATTAAACCTGGTGAAAAAACCGAAGACAATTGATGTACAATTCATTGTTTTTTTTACTTATTTTCTGTTCTATTTACTGTAACTACAAAATTTAACTTGTCTTTATCTTTTGTTTAATAATGTTTCAACACGATTCATCATCACGTGTTCTAAATAAATACAAATCTGCCATATTTATCAGCTCGTATTTTTGTACGATTTTTTGATAGTCTTCCTAATGTAACGCTCACAATTCTTATATTACCCTCGCCTCCCTAATAGGAAGTACAGATTGTTTACAAGATGCATGTGATACTCATATGTTGCGCGCAAATTAAACGACCTCATAATGTTTATCCGTCGCTCACAGTCCCCCGCCCTCTCACTTGTTCCCGACCTGCACCATGATAATGAGATACCCAAACACCGAGCCGAAGAAGGCGAACAAGAAGCTCAAGTCCAGCTGGAACAAGCCGCAGATGCCGAAGCGCACGTCCGTGCCTCGCAGCTGCGCGGCGAACGTCTCCAGCGGGCGCGGGCGCAGGGGCGAGGAGGCGAAGGCGAAGGCGAGGAGGCGGCGCAGCAGGTGCTCGGTGCGGCGCGCCTGCCGCGCGGCCGCGTCGCTGCTGCGGCACACCAGGAAGACGGCGGTGCCGGCCCGCGTCACGTTCAGCCCCAGCGCCACGAACACCGCCGCGCGCTTGCCGCCGAACCTGAGGACCGCAATCTTTTTTTTTTTTTTTTTTTTTTTTTTTTTTTTTTTTTTTTTTTTTTTTTTTTGCGGGATGTGGTTCACGGGATTGGTCAATTAATGAAACACTTTATTAAACTAACTTTACTAAACTACTTTTCGGTTGGTTGGTTGGTGATTACAAGCGCGTCAACAGCTTAGGTCATTAGTCTCGTACGTGTAGTAAGCTAGTGTCGAACATTCTGCCGCCGCCGTCAGGATTCGGACCTAGGACCTCCCGGTCCGAGGCGCTGCAGTGACATCAGTTGATGCACTGAGCTACCGCACCCGGTTTATTATTATTGTTAGTATTATTATTGTTTGTATTGTATTAGTGTTGTTGTTATTATTTTTATTGTTATTATGCTCATTGTTATTTTTTATTATTATGCTTATTATTGTTGTCTGCTCGATATGTAGTATGTAGTATGAATACTGAAGAAAATCAATCATATTTTACGGAAGTACCCAATCTATAAAGAGCTTAGAGGACCATACCATAATAATTCACTATCATTTCCCAATTGTTTGGTTAATCTAAACTCTGAAAGATCTAAAATTCTGTATTACTTTATTTCGCGATCCTCTGGTCCGAGACTACAACATCACTACTGCCGAAACGATCTCGGCGATCGTATCGGCGATGTTGTTGTTGTTATTGATATTATTATTATTATTATTATTATTATTATTATTATGTGGTGATTGTCGTGAGTAATGTGTTTATTGAGAGTACGTATGAAGTTAAGGCTGAAGAACCGACTGAGGTGGTTCAGAGTGCATCAAGTGATGTCACCGCAGTGCCTCCGATCGGGAGGTCGTAGTAGTGCTCGATTTCGACGGTGGCAGGATTTTCGACACTAGCTAAATAGTTACGTTGAATTCAACCGCTGTCTGGAGGAGAATTTTAGCAACTGGCTGCTCTGATGGTAGTTTTCCGTGGTTTCTCCAATTTCTCCAACACCAATCATATGCCGAAGAAAAACTCCAACAAACGGGCCACGGACCGCAAGCGATCTTTCCTTCCTCGCCCTTCCCACTAATATGCACTGCACTTTTACACAAGTGAGGAGATCAGTCAGAAGCTTAGACCTTTTCTCAGCTGGGGCGATGCCCCGCTGGTGGGAGATCCCTTGTTGGGGAAACCTCCGTAACCCGACGTGTAGTTCGGCGCCGTCTCCCCTCTTTCAGCCGGAGAAGAGATTTTTTTAATTCGTTGCGGTCTTAATCGATGCAACGCGTCTCTTCGCTCCTGGTCGAGCGTTGAGCGCGGAGTAATCCTCCATTATCTATCCCTCTATTCCTGAGGACGCTGCATTTTTGTGTCTCGTCTCGTCTAGTCAGTTGTCAAAGAGGACCGCCGCGAACGCGCCACATACTTCACGCGCCCCTGTGTCACTAACCAACGGCCAGAATTGGGAAGGAATAAGGATAGGGGTAGGGTTTAGGACACTTCACAGGGGTTGGACTAGCCCTTGTGAAGCGGTCAAACTCGTTTTGTTGGAACAAATTTCACATGAGATTCGACGGGAATCGAACCCGGACCTCAGTGGTCAAAGGCTAGTGACTTCGCTATGTGCCACGAGCTTTATCATCGCCACCTGCAGCGATAAAAACATGCACTACACTTATGAAACGAATGGCCTTAACAGTTGACGCGCGCGAAAACACTAATATGGGCATGAATCCGTCCGTGTTCCGTCACGAGCGTAAGCAGTGTCATGGTGTTCATTGGTGCAAGTAGGTCACTGCGCGGAGAGGCCATGGTTTTGGGTTCTTCTGGTTGAGATATGTGGGTATAAGAAAAGCATTAGCTTAATAAAAGTAGGTGTGAGGCGTCTGAGTGGGCACAAAGGCTGCATGCGTGTATGTTCTCCAAGTAGTGAGTGAGTGAGTGTGAGAGTGTTTCAGTTGCGAGGATGGTGGTTGTCAGTGTTGGTTTGTGCTTCTTAAGTATGCGTGTCTCTAAATGATATGATGTATGTATGCATGTAGGTACAAATTAATGTTTCAAGTGTTTATATTAAAATGAAGCTGTGAATCTACTTATGAAGCTGTGAATCTACTTATGCGTTGAATAGTGTTTCTTTTGTATACTATTCGTTTAATGTGTATTGTATTACTTTTTAGAAATCTACCACCTACTGTTAACCCCTACGTAGATCAAATTTATCTATCTGTTCCTGAATTAGATGCTTACAGTTCACGTTGTTTAAAACGGGTGGGTGAAGTCCGAAGGAGGAACAACTTCGAAGTATATTTCGGTCTTTAGCCGGATGAGAATGACGTTACTCAATACTAGGGGACTAGGCTTAGGCGATATATCTTACGGTGACGAGGAATAGCAGACACGTGATAAACAGGATTCACACTGCTACATGCTGGTAAGAAGTTTCTATAGCTAATGAGAGACAAGGTGTGTACTATAGAATTCCGCTGTGTCAGTTCTAAATTTTTATATACACGTCACAACCTAACCTAATCTAACCTAATCACACTTTATACCTTATTGCCTCTTCGCTACGCATATCTGAGTTAGGGCACGAGGCTCTGACTTTTGCTATTTACATAAAACAGCCTTGAGTATATGCCACGCACAATTACCAGGGTTCTTTTTATGCCAAAATACTTCTTCCGAATATTCAAGGCACCTTACACTAGGACAATCATCTTCATTTAGTCAGTTCCCTGCTTCTGATACCAACATTAGCCGAATTAAGTCATTTAATAGTCGTTCATTCAACTTTATCCACACCATATGTCTAATGTGCGAAATGACCGGGCTCGGTTACCTTTAGATACACTTCGGACATTAGCCGTAACGTTATCATCAGAGCGGCGGAAAGCGTTTGACTTTTTTGCTGTTTCAGTTCTCTTTTTCTCTTTATTCTTTGATTTATTTTGCTGGTATTGAGTGACTTTCAGCATTGTTTAGTGTTCTTTAAAATAATGATAGTTTCTCTAGACGTTTATTTTTTACGATAATGCTTAATTCTTCTCGGTTTACGTTCAAATGATTGTTTGTTTTCAATGCATTTCGGGAGCTTCTAAAATAATGCTTATCGCCTCGGTCTGTTTTTGCTGGTTTTAAACATAACGGGGCCATACTTAAACCATAAATGTATATACCAGCATGATTTCATTGATTGGATATTTGATTCTTTTGTAAATTGTTGTAAATTATGACAATTCTGTTATTTTGCAAAACCAATGTACGAAACATTCGAGATGTGGAAAAATAGTTTGTGGCAAAAGTGGTTATATGCCGAAAATAGCTGTGTGTTCGAAATGTAACTCCAAGGAACTAAATAAATATGATGTATATTGATTAAAAATATTGCATAATCCAAAATAAACTCTGTTAAAAATATTAAAAAGGTTCCTCTAAATAAATAAATAAACTTTTTGAAGCAATCATTTTGACTCCTCCGCGTCTTTACAGATAGAATAGCATTTCCGTCTTCAGAGTGTTAATGTACACAACAGGGTGTATTAATGGTTCGAATGTTCTCAATAAGTAACGCAATGTTCATAAACTTTCATATCGACTCCTCTCGAATTACTGCGTTTGCAGTGCTCCTGTAGCACGCAAGAAAAATAAGAATAAATAATAAACAGGATTAACAAGATACAATACTTACACACACAGACACAAGCATACATATTAAAACAGTGAAATTCTCATACATTTTACGACAACTGATTACTATATGTAAAGCAAGTACATAGAATAAAATGTTAATTTTCACTAAATTGAATACTTCAATCACGAGCACAATAAATAATATTTTATTCCTCCAATACTCGTGGCGACGGCAGCGCTTGTATCTGTTTCTTCTGGAACTGAAGTTGCTCTAACTTAGTGTTTGTGTAGAGCAAGCATTACTGTGTGCAGCGGACACGAACGCCAGCGAGGGGCTAATGCAGCGGACACGAACTTTCAAAGTGCTTTCCATTCCACGAAAGGTCACGATGCAACCAATGGTCCGCAAGACCTTTCTTTGGTAAGTAAAAAATATATTTTTTAACTTAAATGATAATAAAAATATGCATAATGTAATTCATATATATGCAATTTATTGGCAGTGTTACTCGACAAATGGCTCTAAAGAATGCAAAGTCTTAAGTTCTCACATAAATATTGTAATTTTTATGTTATTTATGAACTACGTTAGTGTTTCGCAAACGGATAATCTGCAACGCAGATGATTCGTTTTGAAAATACACAATCTCTATTTGTATATATTCAAGGTTAATGTAGTAGTAATTTAACTTAAGACGGTGTCAACATTCAAATGTGTTTTCATTCTTTGCAATATATTTTTAGGTAGAACCCATGTGAGGATATTAAAGTTTAATAATAAAGTTTAATTGAAAGATACCATAAGATTTTTACAAATTGATACTTAACTTAGTTGTTATTATCAATAAATGAAACACATCATCTGTATTTTGGAAGTCGTAAATGTTGATTAATAAGATTTATGAAGAATTCATGAAGATGTGGAGCTCGTGTACTGAATCTGCCATCCTACCAACCACCCTACAAAACGTTGATTGGTTGAATAGGGACAAAATAGGCATTTTGAAAGCTTGCAGTGTAAATTCTATTAGCGTTTAAAATACAATTTTTTTAACACTGTTGTATAAGTTATTGACTTATTAGATACACAAATGTATATAAATACCATAACTTTTGTGATTTTGGTCTGCTATAACTGTTGTGATTGTAACATGTACACCCCAGGGCTGCCCAAGTGGGCAGTCTCCTTGACGTGCTCTGGGCCAGCGCTTACTTGCAGGCAAACGCAAATAAGCCCCGTGGCCCGCTGATTGTTGGAACAGCCCGACGGCGGAGGGGGGGAAGCGCTGCTCGCAAAGCTATCAGGGAGGGAAAGAGGCTAGAAAGTGACAGTCGGGCCACTGTAATGGGAAAATGGCTCGAAATCTTGCATTTGAGCATCCCTGGTGTTACACAGGACACTTCGCAATCACGTAAGTTACAAAACTGGACGCATCTCTTAAGTGATATTTATTGAATGCAAGAACAATGGATTTTTATTTCAGCACAACGTAATGGTCAGATCACAGTGTACTTCCCTATTGATGAATATACTATATTAGTGTTCATATTCAATTTCTATGAATAGACTATATTAGACGTTATATGAATAGACTATATTGTTATGTTGTATATGTTATTTCTATGAATAGACTATATTAGTGTTCATTTCAATTTAGTAATTCTAATGGATTTGTTTATTTTACAACTACACCGATATATAGTATACCATTACCTAGCGACCTCCAAATTTCTTAATAGTATCTGGGAAGGATGTGCAAAATTATAGTACATGTATTTTAGTGCATATAAGAGAAAGTGTGTGTTTGTTAAGAGAGAGGATATGACGAGGAATAGATAGGAAAGATCGCGCGCGGTCAGTGGCCCGTGTGTTATGGTACTGCTTCGACATTCGCCTGGTGTTGAACGGAGAAACCACGGAAAGCTACTGATCAGAGCAGCCAACCGCTACAATTCTCCTCCAGACAGTGACTGAATTTGACCTTGCTTTGTTGCTAAAGCCAAAAATCCGACACCATCGAGATTCAAAGCCTAATATCTCTCAGTGAGAGTCGCTGCAATCAGTGGCAATGCTGGCTGTGACGTAAACTCAACCAATCTTTATTCATCTCTCGTCATTATTCAACTATCACGATTCTCCAACCAATCTTCACACAAGGAAGACAACACTGTGATTATCTATGTAATTACCTACTCGGAAAATGGAACAACATAAAAACATAAAGGCGTAACATTCCTCCCACGCCTACACTCATAAATTAGTACAGCAGTCGTCAAACTTTACAACTATTATTTCACATACTTTGATCCAGGCATCAGAAGATAGTAACCATTCATCATCACTTCCGTCCAGAGATACGCCAGAAGGCAGAGAATGGGTACGCCGTAAATGGACGTAATCTTCTCGGCAGCTTCTGCCAAAAGTATGTGGGCCCGCTGCAGTCTTTGCAGCCGCTCGTCACTGCTGCATTCGGCCCAACGCCCCTTCGCACTGGCCCACACAGGGTAGCCGCAGCTCGAGGCTAAGAACTGATCCGAATAGACGGAGGGCTGAAACTTCGATGAAGAGTCGATTGCAAGATTCGCATTGATCAACTCGTATCGATCACGGATAAGCAACACAACACTCGCGTACTGCACCGCGAAGAATATGTTGGTGGCGTTTTGAATGAAATCTGAGAGCAACTCTTCGTACCAGGGCATTCTGAACGCCAGAACGACAGCAATCATTTCCACAACACACAGCATAAACGTACCTGTGATTTTGAATATTACATATTTCCGCATCACTACGTGTGCTCGCTCTAAATCAGGTAAAAAGTTGGTATCTATGTACTTTATTTGGCGGATAAGCGAGTCCCATTTATTTGCCTTGATGGTTGCGAAAAGTATAAGCGCGACAATCTGGGATACAGATCCAGACGAGATATCAAAAGCGTGGATAGCTTCTTCTGCGTGCACTCGACCTCGAAACAAATTAATGATGATGGTGCAGGCGACACACACACCGTGAACTGTCAAAATAAAGCACGTCCATATCATGGCTGGAACAAGGCGACGTACTGGAAGGCCTGTATCGTCTGTACGGATGGTAACAAATCCCAGGGCTGCAGATGTTATAATTAGAGGCCATAATGCCCACACACAATCTCTCATCATCGTTTTGAGTCTTCGTTAGTGCACTTAGAAACGTTCTAAATGAGGAATTAATCAAGATGTCTCAAACTCTGTCGTGTTTTTCGATGCTAAAGACCTAATGCATTGATGAGCCTCTACAAAAACACAGCTCTTCAGTGATTCTGGGGTAAACAATTCGATCTTCACTACGCTGACCATGATATCTTCATGAATGGATCGTAAACTGACTAAGCTTAAGTATTTTAAATCTGTGAACTCCTACATGCTTTGCAGTCTCCCATGCGCCGGCTTACAATCCTACATAATTTTATCCAGTTCGTGGATAACACAGTTGTTTTTCGTGTCTAAGGTCACCCTTTGGTACTGAGAGACGTAAACACCAACGCACATCTACATATCAAGTTATCTACCACTCACGGAAGTATGTTTGTCATTAGCACAAAATCGACTGTACCCTTCTCAGACTCATGCTTGCGTGATTCAGTGTGTCTAATCGAATCCTTTAGAAAGAAATGAAGCTTGTATATAAGCTGAATGGCACTGTCTTTGGTTGAAAGCAAAGTTTTGTGGATCAGATAAACGTAGTATATTTGTTTTGTTTGTTACTTCTGGCGATGAGTACACGAAAGAGAGATTGTTTCTTGGTTTAACACACTTTTCCATTGTCGTCAATTTTAGTGGCAATTCGCTTACATTGCTGTTGTTATTATTATTTCCGAACATTTTTGACGCCTTATTTTATCTTGATGGAAAGTGAAGAAAAAAATAATTTAAAAGGTAATCGGGAAATAGGTTCTGTTGTGCGAAGATGCCCTTTCAAGATATAAAACTAACCGATACATATTACACACAATAAGAGATTTCACTATAAGCGTCCGCATTGAAGTTACGATACCTACTATTCTAGTTTTGTATTCGATGTTCGGTGATGGATCAATAACTTTGTCAAAGGATGAAGACTGCGCCTGAGCAGAGAACGAGGTAAATATTTGTGAAACTACAACGACGATGGAGAATCTGACTTCTACGACATTTTCCTGACGAATTGTTCTCCGTTAAATGTTGAGAGATATTACAAGAACATCGATGAATGATAGAGATACGTTATGCAATGAAAAAATGTGGAAAACGTTTAAGGAATATCTTATACTCTCTTTATTTAATAATGTATATCCGTTTCAACTATACTCAATACAATTTCCTTATTTCTGGTGACTTAAACGACTTTGTTCTCCAATAAAATAAAATATTACCAATTACAGCCTTCAAAGGGAAACTAGGTAAAAATTATATTCTAATTTCTTCAAGTTTTTTTTATAAAAAGTCGTTTAAATTTGTATGAGTATTAGTTTTAATGATATTTATAATAACCAATACGGTCTATTTCTAACAACCATTGAAGTGATTTTGACATAAACTAAAAAAATCATTCAGTGCTCCGAATTTTAATTCAATACTGATACAATTTCGTATTATGAATTTCATCGTAATATAGATAACTCATGCAGAAATTCACGTCATTAAGGAATCAATTATTGTCTGATTGATTGTTAGCAATACGCATTCTCCCTGCCATTTCTGTCGGAATATTTAGGGGTAATAAAATATTACAACAGACTGATAGAAGCAAAAAATATAGTCGGAGAATAGAGAAGAAAACAAAATTCAAGCAAGAATCTGCGGTGCCCATCACAAATTAATGTGCAAACGAGTAAAATAAAACTTAAAACGGAATTGTTCAATATATTCATATTGAAATACTAACGGTGATTTAGAGAGTTAAAATTTAAGCCAAATACATCTCTTGTCTCTTTTTAATAATTAATTTAAATTATCAAAACCTTGTTATTTTAATTTATTTCCCAATTTTTCACAAAGAGAGAATTTTTACGGCCTGTCATAAGAATAAAAAATAAATTGCACAAATCGTAATCAATGAGCACAGTAGCAACATATAATAGTAACTGAACATCTGAAAGAGCAAAGTAGCTTTTGATTACTACAAATCAAACAAGACCAAGCAACAAGAGTTCAAGAAAAGTATTTTTTTTTAATTTGTTGCGTCGTTGTTGACGCAACGCATCTCTTAACCCCTTGCTGGGCGTTGGGCGTTGAGGTTCAGTTAACTTGCCATTAAATGGTTTGTTAAATACGCCGTGTAATATTTTAATTATATTCATAGGTAATATTCTGCATTAATTTGAAAAAGAAAAAGTATTATATTAAAAAATATTAACTGAATCTTCGCATAGCTCGCGACCAAGATACACGTGCACTCGCTACCGCAGTGCTGTCAAGACATTGAGTGTTGGCCGAAGTGCTCCGAAACTGTTTATAGTTTCATTGTACAGAAAACTAAGTTTGAAACAGCATATGTACGACAAAAGTTGCCCCAGGATGAGATTGACTATTTTTGGTGCACTAAATGCGCTACACAACCCAAAACAAGAGCATAGCTAAGTTCTTGGAGGCCTCGGTGCTGATAGTCCAAATAGAGCACCTAATTGTCAATAAAAATGATCTCAAAATTACTCATTTTTAGAAATGCAGAAACGACATTTTTCAAAAACAACTCCAATATTTTCGATGAAAATGTGAATATAGGATAAGGTTTTACTGTTCTGTAATATTCTTAAAGTCATATTTCAATTCTACTATTGTATCTATGTATTAGGCGTTATTCGTTCGGTAGCCCGACTTCGCAAACTAGCAACCGGTGTCCCCCATGCCTGGGCCAAGATAAATTCCCATGCTTGGGGGTAAGAGCAACATGAGGCGAACATGACGTATTCTCTTCACCGTAACTAGCAAGATCCGCCTGCTAGAGCTTCTCTTCGTCACACATCTATAGAAACTGCGACGAAACTGGGACGTCACACACCTACGAAATAGGAAAGCTACAACTATTTTTTGCCTCGTTCGGGAATCGAACCCGGGGATCACAGCACAGGAAGCTAGTACGCTGCCCATTAGTCATCCCAGAGGCTCAATTCTACTCTTGTGGGTTAAAAAAAAAGAGAAAATGTGAAAAAATATATTTTTGGCGTCAGTAGGTAGTCGCTGGGAAGATTGCGGGGCAATGTCGAGAAGCTATCCCCGAACAAAGAGATTGTAAAACTACCTAGTACGAGGAAGTCTGTGCCATTATGCAGCACCACTACTTTCAGAATAGATTTGAGGTAGGCATACGCGTTAAATAACTATTCTTTCTGCAACATATATGAGTGAAGTCATATGTGAACGTCATTTGTGATGGATATTCAAAGACGATATCAACCAAGATTTTTCGGGTAGGACGTCCCCAACAGCAATAAAATATAAAAATGTTGGATAAGTATCGCACATCTTACAATACTGATGTCAGTTTTCAATTCTTGGTATTTCGATAAGATATATGCTCCCAACAAAATGTTTAAGAATTTATTATATATTCAATGGTGCTAGTCACCAACTCTAATGTCTTCCTCTTCACCCAACAGTTCACAAGGCCAACCTTTCGACACAATGTATGTTTTTTTAAAAGTACTCTGCTTGTCCATGGTTCACTTTACCAAGCCCTCTGTAGATTAAAAAAGTTTTTATGTATTGAGACTGCTTAGCAGAGAAATTTGTTAGGAAACAATATAAGAAAGGGACTGAAAATTTGAAAAACTAATCGCACTGCATTTTCTTTTTGGAAAATAGAAAATTGGTTTTGTTGTATTCATTCCTAATGCGAGAGATTAACTCATCCCGTCATTTTTGAAGGTTTACCGCTAGTATTATAAAATTACGTGACCGTCACTAATAATAGAGAAAGTATGTGCTGCGGTAGCACCACTAGTTTAGTGAGGTCGTAGACTTCCGCAGTCAGAATCATGAAGAATATCTTGGCTGTCCGGGTGACGCCACGGTAAAGGCTGTATTGCCGACGTTTCGATAATTTTTTTCTCTTTCTCAAGATCTTCATACCAGCCCTGAAGAAGATCTCGAAAAAGATGATCGAAACGTCGATAATACAGCCTTTAACCCCCCGTCACCCGTTAACCCGTCACCCGGATAACCAAGATAATCTTCACTAGTTTAGTGTTTATTGCCTTCGTTATTGATGTTCTCTTTGACCACTTGATACATTTACACAAAACTATATAGTTGTCAATGAGTTATATAAACAAACTGCCACAAAAAACCTTGTCATAAAACTGTAATAACTATCAATAAAGCGAAATGACTTATTACAACTAGGAGAAAGAGAAAATGTGTGCTGTTGCGCAATTGTTGATCCAGCCTTTAGATTGGTATTGATCATGGTGTTATCTGACAAACATTGCCATGGACGATGAATTACACGAGAAAATCACATTTACTTCACAAACACGTGTAATTATAAAAAAATGATTTATGTTGTAATAATACCTTACCTTCCTTTACTCGTTCCCACAGTTAATTACTGGAAATAAATTCCTTTTCTTGGATATGAATGAGGAGTTGAAGTGTTTGAAGTGAAACATAGTACACTATGTTCCCCTTGCGGAAATAAAGGTATATGTGAGCTGAACGGATACTGGTCACAATCCACAATCAAACGCTCAATCACTCTTGTCAAAATTATATTGTGAGATTCTTCGGAACGAACAGACATGCTACAGTTTCTTTTAATAATTTATAAACGTTGTGTGCCAGCCACACATTGTTGTGTCATGCAATCCAAGAATGATGCTATCAGAAACAAGGAAATAAACTTTATTTTCAGCTCGATAAGTGTAATATATTAAATATATTTTAAATATAAGTATATCTTAAATATACAAATAAATATATGCAAATTTTGCTTTGCAATGTTTGCAGTTTATATTTTTTCGTTTTTATAAATTGTTGTAAATTCCAATACTATAACTATAAAGCCTAGAAGTCCTAAATGTTTTCAAAGCAAACAATAATTAAAGTAAATATTTCAAATCAATTTGATTAACTTTCTTTTCTGTTGTTTACATTGAATGTTTGTCTGAAAATAATACTATACGGAACATGAAATATTTTGAAAATAGAGAAGTACAGGTTTTGCGAACAGGCTGTTAAGTTTTAGCAAAGCAATTATCATAATTAATTATGTGAAAATATATGTATACTTTATACAACCTGTTTAATAAATTACAAATAATTTGAATCGTGATTATAAATAAAACTAGTGGTGCGACAGAATGGCACAGACTTTCTCATAGTAAAGTTTTCTAATTTCCTTAATGTGTGGACTGGTACTGTATAGTTATGCCCCTCCTTCTTGCCTGCTGCTATTATCACCCAAAGTTCATTAATTTACATTTTCACTCCTTTTCGGTTTCCAAATAGTAGAATCGAAATATTATTTTAAGAAAATTAAAGAAGTCTACTACCTTGTCACTACTTCCTATATGTATATACGTATGTATACGAGAAAGTAAAAAGGAGTAATCGTTATTAAATGAAGATCATTTTTATGATCTCTCTTCTGAATGCCGTTTCTACGTATTAAAACAATTTGAAAAAACGTAGCATAACATTTCTTTTAGAAAATGAATCCATAATTTCGTTGGTTAATATCTTCGCAAATTCTGAAAAGTCAGTTGGGATCGTACACCGGGGGCTTTTGTTTCAAAATCCCTATCGCGGACGTTTCGAAGTGTGAGCATCTTCGACCAAATTTATCTGCGATCTTCTCGCTAATCACAAAGTTTAAGTGAGACTTCATGCCTCATTGCATAAGTCGGAGATTTGAGAAAGTCTAATTCTTGAAGTTTTACTGCCTTACTGAAAAAGCAAGGTTGTGTA
>BLKR01007976.1:0-28308 GCA_011170035.1 Teleogryllus occipitalis
AATGGTTCTCTCAGAAACCAATATCAAAGCACTTATGTACCACACGAGCATTCACTCGCAACAAAATAAAACGAAATGATTACAGCAAGCTCTGACGAGAATTCCTCTCCACGGTTCTGTTAGGGTACTCCATTGCTTTCTCCTGAGGTGGCTTTTATTAAAATGGAAGTGGGGGAAAGGCTACGACCCCTCAGTGCAGTGCCCCCTCATCCCAGCCACGCATACTATGTTCCATCCCATTCGCAATCCAGATTTTCTTCGTTATAAGACAGCACTCGTTTTCACTTGTTAGGATCAAGTTTCACACTCCATCACCTGTATGTTACATATCTGGTCATCAACCCTTTGAGCATGACCTTTGGGTCCTCCCCAACCCCTCACTCCATCATATACGACATCTCCGTCCGTGTCACATCAAAACAACGCTCCCCCATCTCAAGTTTCATTACAACTCTCCATCTTTTTGTCGGGGGCAGTCGACGCAATAAAATACGACGGATTAAAAGAGTTGCGAGGTCGGTGACTTGTCCGTCGGCTCTTCATTCCGGCAGCGAAGCGCCGTCAGAAACGTTGCTCCATGATCGCTCGCTCTCTCCTCCGCGAAATACGCCCCCCCGAAAAGGCGGAGCGAGTAATGCGCGTCGGGGACAAAGAAGTGTGTGGGAGCGTCGCGGATTCCGGTCGCTCAGCACCGGAGGATCCGAGGATTCGTTCGGCGAGGAGGCGGGGAGCGGGGGGCGGGTATGTTCACGCCTGCTGCGTCGCCTTTTTGCGCGGTGGGGCGTGCGCGCGTCGCGTCCCAGCCCCGCGCCGTCTCCGCCGCCCCGTGCCGCCCCCGCGCCGCCCCGCCCCATCCCCGCGCCGCTCCGCGCCGCCACCGCCGTTGGAGCATCCGCGGAATTTTCGCAATAAAAGTGCTCCCTCGCAGCCGCGAAGGGGGGCGGATCCCGGAGCAGCACGCGCCGCTGGACCGCAGGAGGTGCATTTCGGCGGCACCTCCCCGCCCCGCCCCCTTCCCCGCCCACGCGGAACGCGTTAACGCGAGCTGCTAATTCTCCCGAAGCGAGTCCCCGTCGCCGAAATTAGTTTGCGAACTTCCCCGCCCCGTCCGCACTCCTACCCCGCCCCACCCCGTCCCGCCCCGCCCGCAGAGACGCCCAGTCGAAGGATCGCCCGCGACCGCCCGTGTGTGTGTGTGTGTGTGTGTGTGTGTGTGTGGGTGTGGGAGAACGGGGGAGGCGGAAGAGAGAAGCTGCGCTCCACAAAGGGCCACGGAGCTGCGAGTGCGGCCTCAAAGGGCTCCGCGCCCTCCACTGCGTCGGCGGATTCTTTTGGGCGGTCGGGACCTCCGACTCTTCACTTGCACTCGGGGTTTTGAGACCAGGCGAGCCAGCGCGTTTTGTTCGTACCTACGGGAACCGTACTCTCCATCGACACCAACCATGTAGTTCACATTTCGCGCTCCATTTTTCTACATCACGGTGGTTTCACCTTATCTCCCGTTTGTGGGCGAAGGACTGCCGTGTGTGGACGTTGCTACGGGTGGGCAGCCTGGCCGCAATTCCTGGCTCTCGCCAAATAAATCATCCCGCTGTGCCGCGGAGGAGTCCTCGTGCGCGGGCGAGCGGAGCAGAGGCTCTGCGTGCGGGGCCAGGGGGCGAGAGCTGAGGACGGGGTCCAGCGTTGGGTCACGCGCGGAACTGGTGACGAAGGTTGGTGGCGGGGGCGGAGCGGGTAGGGGAGAGGCGGGGCCCGCGGCTCATTAGCCGGCGCCAGCGGCCTCAGGGGCGGGTGGGGCGGGGCGGCGCTGGGCGGGGCGGGTCGCGCTGATGAGTGAGCCAGGCCAGGGTGTCGGCGCCGAGGCCGCCTCGAGCGGCGAAGCCCGACCACGACCCGTTCCTCTCCTCCTCTCCCCGCCACGTCGCATCCCTCCCCGCCGCGGAATTCGCGCCCGGGGCGGAATCTAATATTCATCAGGCGGCGCTGGCGGGGCGGCGCTGGGAGGGGGCGGGAGGGGGGGAGGCGGAGACTCATGAGCGCGCCCGGGGAGCGCAGATCTTGAGCAATCACCAGCGCACCTGCGGAGCTCAGACCCTATGCACATAGTGAGCGACTTCAGAGCACCTAACAGGCGTGTCAGCGTTTTTTTGGGGTGGGTGGGGCGCTCCATGGTTTCTAGGACGGGAATAGTCTGCTTTAAAGGTGCTAGTGAGAATGCTCAAATATTTACCGAATTTTTAGAACCCGCGGGAAAGAATACGTACACATAATTTCATTTAACTCTTTCTCGGCAATACGTTCCCTTCTAGTGAAGAGCTACCACATCGCACTTACTAATAATTCTTAAACGAGACAGCAAAAGATCAAGACTTTAAAACGTCGATAAGCGTGACTAGCCTCGCCACGGTTATCCTAATAATATATTTTATGATGGATTTCGTTCAAATTGGGAATTATTTTGTACAAAATGAACACGATCAGAAATGTTGCAATTAATTGTAAAATAGTTTACATTTCTTTGATTTTTTTTCGTTTAGCTTCTGACGTTAGCAGATAGAATACTAGCATAGATACATTAATAATTTTTAACGGTCATTAGGCTTCATTTCAGAGAAATATTGAGATGTAATGACTTCGCGAGTAATTTTTCACGAAATTGCTTGAGAGCAACCCATGCATTTGTTGGACAAAAGGGAGAAAATGCGATATCACACATAGAAATACGTGTAGGCCTATTTTATATTTGAGGACACGATGCGTCAGTTGCCTTCAAATAGCTCCGAAGTGAAAGGATCGCGGGATAGAAAACATTAAAGCAAATGCAGGTGCCACTGCCATCGAATCGGGAGTTTCAAATCCAAAAACTTAAATCGTATCGAAGCTCCCGATTGACTGACAGCCTCCCCTCTCCTTCCAGCTCGTAAACGTAAAGAGGCACATTCAAATGTGGGCACATTCAAACATCACTTCTCACGTCTCTAAGCTCACGAATGCAATTAATGCTGGCCTTCCAATGTTATCAGACCTTACTTGATTTAATGCTTGTTCCCGGCAGATTGCGAGTCCAGGTCTCTCAGAAGCGGCCAGGGACAGCGTGTCCACTCCGCCGGCGCAAAGCGGCGCCTGTCGAACACGTCCGTCCCCCGGCGCGCGGCGCAAGTGGAGGCGCCTGTCGAACACAGTCTCCTGCCCGCGCCGCGCCGCCCACGATTCCGCTCGTAAACACGTCAGCGACGGCGCGGATTTACTGGCTGCTTCGAGTGCGTAAATCCGAGTAGCGAGTCGCGGAGCGAAACGAGGCGGGCGGGGGAGAAGGTGGGGCGGAAGGAGAGGAGTGGATCATGGTGGGGCGGAGCCGGACGGAGCGGAGCAGAGCGGGATGGCGAGGGGTGGGCGAGCAGAGCGAGGTGAGGGATTGGGTGGGTGGGTGGGGCGAAGCGGAGCGAGAGGTGAGTGTGGGGAAGGGGCGAACGGGACAAGCTGGGGCAGGGTGGGGCGAAGAGGAGAGGATCAGAGGAGGGAGCTGAGGGTTGGGGTGGAGCAGGGCGGGCCGGGGAACGGCGAGGCGGAGGGGATCAGAGTATGGTGAGGGGCGGGGCGGAGCGAAGCGGCAAAAGAGCAGTGAATCATGGGGGGTCGGAGCGGAACGAAGTAGACGGCATGGTGGTGGGCAAGACGGAGAAGGGCGAGGCGGGGTGCGGCAGGGTGCGGCGGGTGCGGCGAGGCGGGTGAGGATGGCAAGGCAGAGGGGAGAAAGGTGAGGAGGGGAGGTCGGGGCGGGGCAGGGCAAGGCGTGGGATGGCGGGGCGGAGCGGGACCGTCAGTGGCGGGGAGCGAAGATGCCCGGCGAGGCGGGGCGGGGCGGGGGGAGTAGAGCTAGGGGTGAGGGGTAAAGCGGGCGGGGCGGGGCGGGGCGGAGCGACTGGAGCAAGCCTTGGGGTAGAGTCCAGGGGCGGGGAGCAGATCGAGGAGTGACGGGTTGGGCGGGGCGTGGCGGAAGGAGCGGAGTGGATCGTGGTGGCTCGGAGCGGAGCGAAGCCCAGTGAGGCGGGGAGGGGCAGGGCGCAGTGAGCCGGGCCGGGGCAGAGCGAACCAAGACGCGGCGAGGCGGGGTGGGTGAGCAGAGCGAGGGGGTGAGGGCAGGGGCGGAAGGAGTGGAGTGGAGTGGGTCGTAGCGGGTCGTAGCGGAGCGAGAGAGTGAGGGATTGGGCAGGGAGAGGCTGGGCGGACCGAGCCCGGCCGGGCCAGAACGAAGCGAGGCGCGGCGGGGCGGGGCGGGAGGAAGAGAGCGAGGGGGTGAGGGGAGGGGCGGGGAGTGGCGGAAGGAGCGGAGTGGATCGTAGCGGGTCGGAGCGAAGGCGAGCGAGGCGAGAGGAGCAGAGCGACGGGGTGAGGAGGGGCGGGGCGCGGCGGAAGGAGCGGAGTGGATCGTAGCGGGGCGGTGTGAGCCGGGCTGGGGCAGAGCGAACCGAGGCGGGGCGGAGGGCAGCGGAGGCAGCGGCTCGCGTCGCCCGCCGCCTCCGCCGCGGAGACGGATGCCCACTCGCAGCGTCCGCGATCCGCGCGTTCGCCGTTTGTTCCCAGCGCCTGAATATTTATGACAACTCGTACGTGAGCATCTGTTGCATAATGCCCACTGTAACATGATGGACGACAGTCACGACTCGAAAATACGATGCTCTTTCGTCGTTAAGATACCGCTTCTGCTTACATGAATAATGAACTTTTGGAGCAACAAAAAGGGCGCGATCGGCCGCGTAGCAGTGGCATCTCCCTGAGCCGACGGATATCGGGAATCCGGCGCGCGCGCGACCGCCTCGCGGCCAGCCCGCGCACAGCGGCTCAGGGAGGTTGCAGGCGGAGGGGCTGAAACAGGAGGCGGCCCAGGAAATAACTTTTGATTCATTTTCACTGTAGGATTTTATTTGTACCCTCTGATTTAGATAAGCCATTATAAATCCTAAACCTCTGAAATAATATTCGAATTGAGTGGGTAAAAATTTGTAATAACGTGAGTTTTCCTGAAATCTAATAGAGCAAAATTTGCTCAACACGGAAAAAAATACTGGTTCCTTGAAATTCCGCTTTGGGCAAGTTTTACTGCAGTAATTTATACCCTCCGTGTTGGTTCTGCCATTTGAAATTGTGCCGTAGGAATTTACTCCAGGGTCCAGGTATCTGGCGAAGCCATTTGGAAGCACGTCGTCCGAGTGACTGAGTAGAAGGGCAGGCCGTTCCGTCGGCGTTGATAAGCCCCCCGAGCTGCCTGAGAGCCGCACCTGCGCGATAGGCCCCGGGCACCCCTCCTCTCACTCCTCCCGGCCTCGCTCTCTCTCTCTCTCTCTCTTTTCCCCGCCCCGCCCCGCTCCATCCCGCCCTGCTCCGCTCCGCTGGCCGCGCGGCGTCCGAGAGGTCGCACCGGTTCCGCGCCGGGCCGCTACCGACGCCCCACTATGAGGAGACTACTAAGGATTTTACTCTTCACGATGAAGACACCATTCGAAATTCTATAAACACATTTCACAGCTTTTCCTAATACCGTATTGTTATAACTAGGTCGCGGATTTCAATGACCTAAAACATCGCCAAAAAATATCAATAAAATGCTTTAAAAATACCCAAAAACCAAAGAAAAATGACGTAAAAAATCTTATCAAAACCAGTTCGGATGAACAACTCAAGCTGTTGGATACGTTACTCATGTAATCAAGGCTTCTTCTATTCGTTCGAGTGAACTTAGCTTGCAAACTTTTGGTTTGGACTGATCTTTAACCAGGAAACCTGTTCTTAGTTACCCCGAAATCGGCCGAACCGGCAATGGCGCTGATATATACATCACAAGAATTACATACTCACAAGGACTGTCAAAATTTCTGAGCGAACAAATGGAAGAGGCTACTCAGTAATTCTGTGAAGAACACTTGTTACACCTCGTAAATATTATTTGAAGCAAGTACCGTTAGGAATGACATTAAAATCGACGAAATCAGAAAAATGCATTAAAATGACAGGAAAATGTAAAAAATAATTTATTAGTCGAAATCGACAAGAAAATGCCAAATAATGACAAATAATAATGGGCCATTTCCTTTTGTCATAACATAAAATGTATTTCTAAACTAAACGGCACTGTTCTAACGTGAAAAGAAAAATATGACATTTCATTAAAATCCGCCCCGTAGTTATATCAGCTGAATGCAACCAGATGAACGCCAAACCACTCTTTAACGCCCGTCGCCCGTTATGGTCTTAACAGTTCCTCGTCCGTTACGAGTGGTAGAAGCAAATGAGTTGTAGCTAACGATGGATATACTTATTCCTGGATATATTATTCATGGATACACTAATTCCAAGAAATGATATTTGTTTGTATGATTGTTTTCTAATAATAAGATGGTGTTGTAAAAAATATTAATCGACACGGCAAATAAATAAAAGACGAGGTTGATTATACGCCTCAGATATCACCAGATTTCCGTCATCAATAATAATTCCGTCATCAAAAAGAACTTTTGCAATGTTCTTTTTTTTTTTTCAAATTCGAAAACCCAGAAAGTTCGTAGAAAATGGGACACACCTTTTAAGCATGTAATTCTCTACTTGAGGACAAAAACTAAATAAAATTGATAAAGCCGTATTTGAAAAAAAAATTGTTTAAAAATTGACTTTACTCCACGAAAAATTACGCACAAACTACTCACTTTAGAAAACATTGAAGAAGACCTAATTTAAAAATTTGCCTTCGAGAAACAAACATCAACAAGGAAGAAATCTCTTTCTTCATTGTAGGAAAACGCGAAAAAATGGCACTTTTGCAATTTTAGAAAATTTAAAGTTTCCAGCGAAAACGGGACCTGCACCATTTTAAGCAAAGGCAGAGTAGGTAGGAGGCCAAGGTGGTCCTCTCAATTCCGACCCTCGCACTCGCCCTGCTCCTCAAACGAAGAAGAACCGACACCAACAGCAGCTGCTCCGACGCCCATTCACAGCGCACGGGCGATGCCTCCCCTCCCCGCCCCCCTTTGAAGGGGGGGATGGTGTGGAATGGCGAGCGCATCAAGGAGGAGCCGCTGTGTCTTTGGGCGCCTCGTCCCCGGAGGCTCCAACTTGCGAGATTAGTTGCCTGCGCAGGGCGCCGCCACCGCCGCAGCCGCAGATTACAAGCCGGGAGCAACGGGACCCGCCCCCTCGATCGCCGGCGCCGCAGCCAACGAAGGGACGGGAATCGCCCGACTGCATCTCGCGGTCAGTTTTCCCTCACCCTTGCTTCCCAGCTTATTTCCTTTCACCTGAGATGGCACTGTCCGACTACACCCAGCTTCGTTCATGGAATGTTTTGGAAGCAGTATACATTTTAGATAAGTTTGTTTTTATACGAGTAAGTAGCACATATACATGTTCTCCCACCACTCCAGAGAAAACCTCGAACACAGGTGATCATGGGCAGAATCTGCAGATTTGTGTATGTTAAGTCAGAAAGGTAAACAGATGTTCGTGTTAAATGATTTCATGTTTTGTTTCAATAAACGATGATTTTCGATGAACGATGATTTAAGCGATCATTTTCAACGTTGGCGGTGCACAAAAACCTAAAAAATTGAGGAACGTAGAAATCACTCCTTACACTAAGGAGGAACACATAACGGTATGGAGACAGGCTATGTCTTTTTGGGGAGTTAGGTAAAAGGCTGGGGAAATGTTGACCGCGGGATGCAGTCGGTAAACGCCCCGAGGGGAGGGGGGCAGGTGGCGGACGCTCCTTCTTCACCCTAATTCCCTACGCTCCAGGGCTCTTCCTCGAGTTCCTTGGCGTGGGACAGAATCAGCATGGCTACAAACGTATTGGATCAGTGATTATATCACTATGTTTTAAACTGCCAATTTCCCACCACTGCAGCCTTTCACAAAACGCAGTAATTTGACAATTCACCCTTTGGCAGATGCGTTAACAATCGCCGCGCTTGATACACTCACGCTCACGCACACATACACACACACACACACACGCACAACGCACGTGAGCATAAACTGCGTCAAGTTGTTTGTCGGAGCGTCCGCTTTCAACGCGTTGAGATTCGATCAACTCTGGAAAATTCGAAAACGGTTAAGTTTCCCGTTTCAGCGAAGGGTTCATAATAGAGCCGCCAGTGGCGCGGCGGTGCAACCCGACGCCGAGCGGCCCGGGGCGGCCGGTGACATTTTTGGCCATTGTGTCCCCCCCCCACCGCCCCCCCTCCCGCTGCCACCCGGGCCCCTCCGGTCGTCGAACATAATCACGCGACATTAAGCCAACTACCTCATCGGTATCGCGTGTGCCCATCTCGATATGAAATCGTTTTATCGATAGCTGAATGGAAGCGCGCGGAACAATCGGGGTTTTACGGCTATGGGATACCCTTTATAGTTAACATAATGGGATAATAGTGTCTTGTTAATGGGGTGGCGCTGTGAAAGCACCCTCAATCTGCATACACTGCCGTGGAAACAACTAGTTCCAACCCGCAGCGACAGTCTCCCGCAGACTGCGAGCGAGAATTAGGGCTTATAAAAACTTTACAAGTTTTACAACTGGCCTCGTAAATTTATACGGAAAGAGGTGACGAAAAACGCATTATTTTCCCTCCTCCTCTATACTTATTTCAGAATTGAGAGAATATAAGTGAAGGAAGGAAACAAGAGAAAAATGAAAATATAATGAAGCTGCAATAATGTCATAAATTATGAAATATGTCCAATTAAGAAGAGAGAAAGAAAATAATAAGGAAGGAAAGGGCAGAAAAGCAGGCATGGTTAATAGATACACTAACTGTAGTACCAGGCGTTACAAGGGTATTTGATACAATCATCTTTCAATTAGACAGAAAAAAAAATGAATTGTCTCTACGGTGTAAAATGAAAATATTTGAATTCACATCTCTGGGTCCCCCAGTCCGCACTAGAAGCTTGATGGGTGAACACTCAATATTAAACTGACTTATTACCACATACCGAGACAATCCGAAAAATCCTTAAAGAATACATAGTAACCAACATCCATCATAGTAAATCCCATTCAGTCCACCAATCGAGACAAATGAGGTGTCCTTCGACGTGTCTCGATCTTCTGGTGGGGAACTAATAATTCTTTGTGGATGATTTCCGAAGAATCTAAGAGAGATTTTTGAAAAAGCGTGTTTTTGAGACTTTTTTAGAAACTAAAACGCGTTTTCGACGACTTGCGGCATCTATACAGATGATCAACAGCACATTTCTTTCATCAAAACAAATCAATTGGAACAATTCGTAGTCGGTTCCTCTACGATATTGTTATTTAATTCCAGAAAAAACAGGCACTTTTTGTTAGTTTAAATGCACTTACACGAACATTGGTGAACCGTTGTTATATACTATATCCTTTCCGGCATGTGCAGAGGAATAGTTACGACCTGACTCATCAGACTATCATTGAACCTAATTTTGTAATGAAATATAAAAATAACTTGTTGGGGGTGTTAAGCACTTAAAACACGTTTTGGTGGAGTTTTAAAGCCACTTACGGAAAAGTTTACAATAGATTGCTCTCCAACTAGACGAATTGAGTGGCCCTATTTCTAGACGAATTTTCCCGATTATTCTGAAAGAAAAAAACATTCTTTTTGGGGTGTAAGGGACCGACAGCGTTGAAACGCTGTGCATTTCCGGCTTATCGTGAACGCTTAGAACATGATTCATCATAGTGAGAATAGTCTTTTTATTACATTGTCAATAGACTGTTACACCTACTCATGTATGAAACACACTTTTTCAAAGAGCACTCTATCGACTATTTTTTATGTAACTATTTGTGAGGATGGGCGAACAAGGCAATTTTATCTGAAAGTTTAAAGAGTTTTGCAAAGCGTCTGATATAATCAGTTATCAGGTCTTCATTTTATGACGAATGCCATAAAATCTATCCTAGATGAGATACTCGTTTCAGGTTCAGAGTGTACCACATCATTTTAGAGATCATTAGGTCGCCGTGACGAAAGTTTACCCCGACGGAGAAGTCCGCATCCAGACTGACTGCACGTTTTCTATATGAACATGTTCATAATTTTTCATGCAGAAAACCTACCGTTTGACTCAAGCGCCTCTAGCGGCAGCATCATTCACTAACGGTACTCGGCCATTTCGATTTTGTGGTTAGGTGTGTCAAAGTGCGATTGTATGAAGTGATATATTGCGATAAACTTCCTTTTTCCCAATTCCTGCCTTCCTATTTTTATTCTCTATACTCCTCATGGTTAATTAATACAACAACAAAAAATCATAGCCAGATCGCGCACACAGAAATACCACTGACAGAACACGGACGGCACAATTCAGTTGCTTCTCGTTAGATCCCGTAGCGGCGGCTTGTGGTGATTCGTTCAGAAAACGTACAGACCGTGTATGCCCAACTTTTGGATTTTATACTTCTAGTTTGGAATCTTGAAGTTTCTGTATAGAAACTGTATGAGAATCTGCACGAAAACTGTACCGTGTATACCGGCCTTTATACTATCTTAGTAAGGCGCTCTCTTACGGAGACACCGTCAGTGTGTCGGAGAAGTATTCCGATCCAGCGGGAGGATCCCGAAAGTGCGGCCCATGAAATCAGGGCCGCCGGTCGCGCGTTGGGAGCTCTCTTTGCTGAGGGGCGGCGCGTGCCGGTCCAGGTGATGAGCTAGAGAGGGAGTGCCCGGGGGAAGGGGGGAGGGGAAGGGAAAAAGGGCGCGACAGCAGCGCTGCGGACGAGGGCCGCGCGCCACATCAAAGGCGGAGGGCGCGCGATTTCTAATTGCGCGTCGGCAAATGGGCCGCGCATATAATTACCCCGTGTTACGTCCATCGCCGGCGCTCATTACCCGCCCGGTACACTCGCGTCCTCGCCGCCGGCCGCGCTGCGGACACGAGGCTCAAATTGTATTCTTCCTTTCGAAACAGGTCATTTCGAAATTCAATCATGAAACATTCAATATCGAATTGCATTATTTTAATGGATGCAATTTCCATTTTATGAAATCATTTGTTGTCAAGCGGTTGTCAGTACTCTTCATGCACTTCTCATTTCAAAACTCGCTAAGGCGAGAGATATTTGGTATTACCTCACTTTTACAATACAGACATTATTAATTTAATTTTTAGGTACTGATCTACCATAAATAACGTTTTTAATTAATATTCAGTACGAACTCCATTTGAAAAACATGTAAACGAGGGTTTTGTAATGCCCACGGTGCGCTCATATATAGGTGGTGAGGCAAAAGTGCGAATAGGATTGATTGTTTGATTAGTGATTCCGGGCATAGCAACGGCTAGTTATTAGTCCCGTAAATGTAGTGCATGTTTTTTCATCATGAAGTGGCTGTGATCTCCCCCCCCGCTGGATGGCGGGATCCGGCGCGGACCTACACGTCGGCATAGTGTTTCCCCACCACCACGGGTCTACCAGAAGCGGGCCACCGCCCCAGCCGGGGCAAGCTCTGAGCTCCCGACTGATCTCTGGGCATGTGTGGTAGTGTTGTGCATGTTAGTGTAAATGTGAGAAATGGGTGAGGATAGGACAAGGACGAGGATGGAAAGATCGCGCGCGGTACGTGGTCCGTTTGTTAGATTACTGCTCCGGCACTCGCCTGGTGTAGATCGGAGAAGCCACGGAAGCTACCGATCTGAGCAGCCGACCGCTAGAATTGTCCTCCAGACAGCGATTGAATTCGACCTAGCTATCTAGCCAGTGTCGTAAATTCTGCCACCGACGGGACTCGAACTCTAGGTCCTCCGGGTCAGACGCACTGCAGCCACAGCAGAGTGCGAACAGGAGTGGAGGCCCCAGCGCGAAGCAACGCGCGAGTGCCCGCGCTTGATTGATTGATTGATTGATAGTGATTCCGGACGCATCAACTATTATGGTCATTAGTCTCGTAGGTGTAGTGTGTGTTTTTGCTCGGGAGGTGGCAGTGGCCTTCCCCCACTGGATGGCGCCGACCTATCGTCGACTAGCGGGATTTCCACAACCAGTTATCTCCCACCAGCGCCTCAGCAGGGATAAGTTCTAAGTCCCAGACCGCTCTCCCGGCATGTGTGCTAGTGTAGAGCATGTTAGTGTATGGGTAGGTGTAAGGCAGTGAGGGTAGGACAAGGAAGAGAAAGGAAAAATCGCCTGCGGCCCGTGGCCTGTTTGTTAGGGTACTGCTCCGGCATTCGCCTGGTGTTGATCGGAGAACCCACGGAAAACTACCGATCAGAGCAGCTGGCCGCTATAATTCTCCTCCAGACAGTGACTGAATCCGACCTAGCTGACAAGCTAGTGTCGAAGATCTTGCCACTGTCTGGACTCCAACCTAGGACCTCCCGGTCACAGGCACTGCAGTGACACCAGTTGATGCACTGAGCCACCGCTCCCGCACAGTGGTGGCCGCGACTGTACGCGGGGGCGGGGGCGGGGGCGCGGAGAACAACGCGGCCGCGGAATCCCTCTTCATCAGGGCCTAATGGCAGTCGTTAACGGCCGCTTTGAAGCGAAATTAACGGAAATATCGGATAAAAAGCGGCTACTTTGTGCGTTCGCGACAGTTCCCTCCAGCGCGGGACGCCCAACAGCGCGCTAGGGAGCCATTTAGTTGCAACACTAAAGGTACTTCGCCTTTTCGCTGCAATCACTTCTTCGATTCTTCTCTTACAGCCTGGTCCACATACGAACGCATTTATATTCATGCCTGTTTTCGCCTCATAATGTTCCCAGTAAATTTACATGTCATAACTTCCAAATATGACCTATGACCTTGAATTACCGGCATTCAATTTTAAATACACTGCACAATAGACATCTACATTTCGATGTGGAGAAGGAAAAATTATATATATATTAATGATTTTGTATTGTTTCGAATAAACAAGAGCAATGATAGAGACAAAAACTTCTAGATATTGGATGACCAAATGGGCCAACAGAACTGCTTTCTGACTCATGATGTTAGCAACAAATATGCTTATTTAACTTCATGCAAAAATACGGACGCGCAAGCAACTGACAAATTCCATCTCGGATCGTTCTCGGTCGAGAGCAAATCGCTGCGTCGGGCGGGGCCTTGGAAGAGTTCTCGTTCGCATTCACAGCGCGAATTTCATACATTTTTCGCACTCAATGTACCCTTTTGCTCCGCGTCTCTCTCCTACAGAGCATAGTCGCTTCAAAGCATTCGCCGCTGCCATTCCTGAATTTGATCTTCAGTGAAAGACATATCACCCAAAAGGCTGAACGGTGCGTCCAAAAAACTGTTATCAAGAATCTTCTATATATTTGCGGCGGCGATCGTGTAACGGTTAGCGTATCGAACTGCTATTCCGAAGTTCGCGGATTCAAACCTGATCGAAGCCGTGGATTTTTAAAGGCGAAAAAAATCCTTCGTACGTTTTCCTTCGAAGGGGAAGTAAAGCCGGCTGTCCCATGTTAGTAGATTCACTGCATGTAAAAGATCCTTAAGCCTAAATGAAGCCTCTGAGCTAAATTGCCTGTTTCGTCGCCCACTTACTACCTTCCTTCTCCCCTAGTTGGTGAAACGCGCGTAGAGAAATTTGCGTGGCCAGACAGAAGAGCAGACCTCACGACCTGAGTCTCGCCACGTAAAGTACGGCATTAATTCTATTCTATTCTAATTCTGTAAATAGGTGAGTCACATAACTTTAGCACCTCCAGTAATTTATGAATGGTTGATGATATTGCAATGCAATTTTCACAGAAGTGCATGAGGGAGCTAGTTTGATACTATGATGCTAAAGTTTAGATACATTCACTTGCATGATAGCTAGTTTATATACATTCACTTCCATTATCACATTTGTATTTAACGATATATTGAGGTAACTTGTTTTTTTGTTTTTTTTAAACGAATCTCTACACATATTTTAGTCTATCAGGACGAGTGTAAAAAGACAAATCCAATGATATTCATAGTGTCATGAATGAATCTAGGAAATGTCGGACGAACGACCAATTTCACACATACCCACAATATGCACCTGGAGGAATCGCTAAGGAACACGGAAAATCAGAATACCTGATATCGAAGTTTCTTTGTTTGTTCTGCTGCCCCCAAAATGACGATCGAAGTGAAGTGCAGGAACAGAAAAATCGTGAATAGTTAAAACGAGCACGAGTTCCATAATTTCAACTGTACATTAAATTTGTTTCCGGAAGACGCAACCGAAACGTCGCTGGTACTCAAGGGGACGAGAGAACACCCAACAATTCCCAGGGCTACACTATTCAAGAGCTGACGTCATTTCCGAACAGCGGCTGTTTTACTTGGGTCACGCAGCCGCAACCAATCCCTCTTTTCATTACGACATTAATATTCCAGGGGCTGATGCCGCAGCAATGAGATGGGAGGCGGTGGGGCTTTGCTTCGGCGCAGGAACATTAGCTATTGATTGAGGCACTGCGCCCACGACACCGGTCTACTCCACAATATTGCTCGGAGGAATACCATCCAAAATGTATGTTGCCTTCGGAACAGTAAGCCGGGCGTCATTTATTACAAGAACCATCTTCATTAATTCGTATGAAATAACATGAAAAATGTATTGACTGAATATCGTATTCCCAACTTAAGCCGTTGTCTTCAAGGTAAACCGTATTCCTATCAGAAGACGTTCATTATTTTTGCACGCTGCAGGTAATAATTCAAAGAGTAAGACGATATGTGACGAGGGCGAAGGAATAATAAATGTTCTCTCGGGGGGACGGGGGTCAGCTATTACCGCATCGTGTATCTCCTAGAACGTTTTAGAATTGTCTTGCAGGTCGTGTTTCATCGGAATGGAACTGAGGACCTCCCAACAAGGAAGTTCCAGTTGAGGATAAGGAGCCACATTTGGCATTGCACCTGCCAAACAATATATTTTATATAGGCAAAGTAAAATTGCCGACCTGGATGGCCGAGGTGGCTAAGAGCGAGTACCAACTCAGCGCTTCGGTCCGAAGGGTCGCGGGTTCGAGTCCCGCCTTGGGCATGGCTGTTTGTCCCTTGACTTTGTGTGTGTTGTCGCGGAGGGCCTCGCGTTCTGCTGACCCCAGATCAGAGGAGCCCGCAAGTGTGTTGGTCTAGTGTATGGGTCCCATCGGGACGTAAAGGGTAACCGGCTGTTGGCTGGATAAAAGCCGAAGAAGAAGGTAAAATCGCGTCTTCGGTAATGTGTTATGGAAATTCTGATGCGGTGTTATTGACGTTATTATATGAGGAACTAAAAGAGGTAATCTTCGTCAACTTAGTACTAAGTTAACGGAGATGGCCTCTTTCATTTCTTCGGTAGTATGACAGCGTTTAGAAATGTTCGCGGATTCGAATCCGATCGATGCCATGGATTCTTAAGGGCGGAAAAAGCCTTCGTACACTTTCCCTTGGGGAGTGGGGAAGTGAAGTTGGCTGTCTCTTGTTGTAGATTTACTGCACGAAAAAGATCCTACAAGACTAAAGGTGTGTGTCTTGGAAGCTACACTCTCGCGATTTTGTGTCGAGAGCATTTCTCGCCAATGGACACAGTTCTGAGAGCAGGCAACAAAGAGAGGCTTCATGTTCACGGAGAGCGGTCGCGATTTGAGCTACTCGCTAGTGGGCACGTCTACGCGAGGGCTCGCACCGGCTTGCTCTCAGCATTCGGAACGTGCTGGAAGTAACTGCGAGCGCCCGCGACTATTTGGCGTTTGTTGCCTCGACATAGCCGCTACCGAGCAGAAAATTGTATAAGAAATGGAATGTACCACTGAAGTAAACTATGTTACAGAATACCGCACAGTCTCTAGTGAGTATTTCACTATATTCTTGCAGGAAATTTAAATAAAAAATGTGGAGTAATCTTCGAAGAAAATGTTGAAAATGTCCCTGGGGCTTCATGTAGAGTACCCCCAAAATGTAAAGAATGTTTTTTCAAAATCGTAGAGCTTCGAGTCGGGTCAGATGGACCGGGGAATATTTATTTTGGGAAAAATCGTATAAATAGTTTAGGCGCTAGTGTTGTTCACAAACTGATGGACAGGCAGATAGACGGGACGTTTTGAAGGAAAAAAGAACACTTTTCAGCATCAGGGGACCCTAAAACGTGAATTTCCTTTGAAATCTCGAAAATGATTTTCCGCAGCATTACGTAACTTTCTCTATACCACGTGTCCGTCCATCCGTTCGTCCATTCGTCCGTTTATACGTACCAATTCGAGAAAGTATGAAGAAAATTCACAATTTCTGCGAATCGCTCGCAGGTGGACAGGGTATTGCGAGGTTCTGTCGAGATTAGCTCGCGATTGTTACTCTCTAGTGGACACGAACCTTAAAAGAAGTCCCTGAGCTGAATCAAATAGCCTTTTTCGTCTCCCCAGCGATGCCTTATTTCTCTGTAATACAGCAAAAGGAGAGTAGCGGAATTTCAATGAACATACTTAAGAGCGGACCAGATGACTGAGCCTCGCCAAGTAAAATAAAGCATAATGATTATAATCCTTTTCCGTCAATTAACTGCAATAGTTCTTTCAAGAAACAGTTCCTTTCAAGAATGGCGAAATAAGTTTCCTTGATAAGGCATAATTGATTGGTCTAGTTCTGACGACGTTTAATCCGAATTAGTTACATTCGTACGTACATTAGCACCAGCTGAATGCACAGTTCATTTCAGTGGTGTAGAGGAAAGCGGCGAAGAATGCAGTGTTCGTCATATTTCGTCCGTAAGCAGCGCCAATCAGCCACCGCTGCCGTTCGAGCCGGTTAGCGCCGCACAGGGGGCGGGGGGGGGGCGCGGGGCGGGGCGGGACAGGAGGTGCGGGCGAGGGCGACCGCCCGGGGCGACCCGCGGGCGATCCGTCTTTGCGCTCGCCCGATACGGGTCTTCCATCATCCCACAGCGACAGCGCCCGCGGGCGGCGGCGGAAAGATATAATTTTTTGGGGGCTGCAGCCCCTTTGTGGCCGGCGACGCATCTGCCGGGGCAGCCTCCGCCCCGGAGCGCGCGACGCGTCGCGACGCCCCTCTCTCGGATGGCCCATAATGCAGCGCGGCGACAAAACACGGCTACAAAGGGCATCGCATCAATGTCCAATCCCATCACGCCCTGCAAATACGACGGGTTCATAATAAACGAAGCGACGGCGCGAGGCGACTACCTATGAATACGATCGCCGCGAACGAGAGGCCTCTGCGAACAACTCGCGCAATTTCTCATTGGTAGAAACAAAGAGAAAAGTCCCTAAAGTGCTACTAGAGCTGAATGAAGCGGTAACACCGCGGGTGTTTAAGTCAGGCTCCATAGGTGTTCGAAAAGGAGTGCGGGCGGAACATCAATAGGGAGGGAGAGCGGATACTCTGCGTGGGCAACAACCCCACACGTTCATGTCTTTCAAGGAGGATTTCACTCCCAAGGGTGGACGCCTAAGCTCTTTGGACTTCATCCTCACCTCTGCGGACGTACAAATACATTTTTGGGTGGCATCTGAATGCACCGGAACGCAGCACCCCATCGCGGCACCTTCCCAATTAAGCCAGCGTAGGGTGACTCTGCCAGCTCAGGATTACTAGCTGTCCGGGCTAGCACCGGACTAAATAAACGCCACTCATAGTGAGCCAGGACGAACTCAATAAACCGTGAGAAACGAAACTCTGAGTATCATAACCCTCTGTGAACAACATCACTCAACTTCTCAATGGTAGAAACAAAGGGAAAAGTCCCTGCAGTGTTTCTAGTGCTAGACGAAGCGGTAGCAGCGCTATTGTTTAATTCACGCCCCAGGGGTGTTTCAGGAAGGAGTGTGGGCGGAATATGTGGAGGCGGAGCGAATACCCTGCGTGGGTATCCCACCGTTCATGTCTTTCCAGAAGGATCTCTCTCCCAAGGGTGACCCAAGGGATGAAGGTCTTTGGCCTTTATCCTCACCCCCGCGGACGTACAAGAACACCTTTGGAATGGCATCCTACGGGGGTGCCTCCCCAATTAAGCCAGGGTAAGCCCACTCTGCCAGCTCAAATCGGAATCTAAATTCGCGCCACTCACACAGCGCCGGGACAAATTCCTACTCAATAACCCATTAGTATCGAAACCCGTGAGTATCAAAACCCTCGTGGACAACATAACTCAATTTCTCATTGGTAGAAACAAGAGTGCTCCTAGCGAGGATGAAGAGGAAGCAGCGCAGTGTTTAAATCGCACTCCATAGGTGTTCGTGGAGGAGTGCGGGCGGAACATCAATATGTGGAGGCGGAGCGGCAGGGCTTTGTCTCGGCTGCCGGGCTGGGCAGGGCGGGGCGGGCCGGAGCAAGGCCGGAGGCGTACGAGCGATCGATGCCGCCCCCGGCTTTTTGTGGGCGCAAAGGAATCGCCCGCTCCGGGCCCTTCGGGGGGTGGGCGGTAGGGCGAAACGCGAAGGACCACGACGCGGCGGCAGGAGCAGAAAGTGCTACTCCCTCGGACACGAGGAGCGCCACCTGGTAATGGAGCAGATCGCTCACATCGACACTTCACGCAAACGCCTAAACGCATTCCACGTGCCCCTTCCACGCGAGGCGGTATACGTCACAGCCGACCGACAGCCAGCGTCTGTCAATTCCCCGGGGAGTATTGACGAGGCGCCTGCACGAGGCGGCAGTCGCCCGCCGCATCGCCCGGGGCGGCCTGCGGGCGGCTGCGGGTGGCGCGGCGCTATTAGCCGACGCACAACTTTTCATCCCCGCTCCGCCCCGCCCCTTCTCCTCACCGCATTATTTTTCTTTTTCCGCGCCTCCTCCGCCCCCACGTCGCTTTGTGTGCGGGCTGGCGGGATCGCCCCGGGCGGCCGGAGCGCGGGCGGCCGCGCGCGCCTAAGCCCCGTCATCTGTCTCCGACGCTCCGGCGACGGCGCCCGCGGCGACGCGCCTGAAAGGCGGCATCAGCGTCTATTTCGCGCGCCGTTCGTCTTTTCTTCGCAACTCGCCTTCCCCCCTCACCATCCTCGAGCGGCGCGTGTATCGATATTCGGGCGCCGCGGAGCAAAAAAGCAGAAAGAGAGCCCTCCCTGAGGGACAGTGAAGGCGCGGGCGGGCGAACGGAGGGAGGGAGGGAGAGACGTTTTGTTAGTGAAAATTGAGACAAAATGTCCTTTGACGGAGGCGGCTTCCCCCTAATTGCAGGCGCGACGCAAGGCGCTGCGAGCCCCTTTGAGGCATCTGCGTGGGCAGTGCCAGACGCTGCCGCCGGCCCACCGAGCCACTCGCTTTTCCACTCTTCTTTATTTTTCCCTAGCCTAATTGTAGTGAGCATCACAGTACGCATAGACAATTTTTTCGGAAAAAAGTGAACTTGATATTAAAAGGCTGTTATCAGTAGAACTCTTTTCTTCAGGGAATCTCAGATTCCCTGGCACTAACACTTTGGGACAGAAAGACACACCACGATTTATAATACCTCTCCTTATTTACTTGTGAAAATCCTGATTTCACAATAAAAATATAAAACGAACACTGAAGTGACGACACGAAAATTGATTAGCTCGAGACACCGCGGGTATCTGGATGGGTGATCGTCTGGGAACCACGGATTCAAACGGCGCTGAACACCTGGTCGATAAGGATAGGGCAATGACTGAGTTATGTTCAAGGAAAATTACTTCTTTCGTTCAAAGCCGAAAAAATATCTTGGGACCCTGTTATGCAAGTAACACATTACTTGATAAAAAATACCATATACCAATGCTGTAGGGAAAACAATAATTAGTTCTGAATTGCCACTAAAATGTTCCCGTCATCTAATGATTCTTCTAAACAATCATCAGCGTTTTCTAACTTTTCCAGATCAATGTAACTCCCTGCCTTCCACCGATTATCGCGGTCATTATTTCGGATAGAGGCCTTCATAAGGAACTTCATGTGCTCGCAGCACTTAGCCACGAGCGCTAATCTATTACGAGCCTTAATTAGCGCGCGTCATAGATTAACACTATCTTATGCGGAACGGCTAAACCGCTTGTGTGCCGATTCGCATAAGATACAGTGTTTTTCTACGACGTGCGTTGCTTATCGCACGTCAACTCAACGCGCGTGTATAGGGGCCCTTAGCTGTTGCTCACCCGTGGGTTGAAGAAAAGGGTGCTCCGTGGCAGCGCGAACAAACTTCATGTTCAGTTACGCAGTGAGTTTTATTGGATACAGTATTTTCGATTTAAATACGCTATGCAGACTCAACGTTGTTTTATGTTCATCGCGGAGGTCGAAGGCCGGAGCGCCGCCATCAACTTGTTACACGCGAAGCGTAGAGTGCACTGTGTAGCGTCCGGTACTCAGCATGCAGAACACAGCGGGAAAACGTGGGCACTTCGAAAGTGGACACGTGTGGAACGCGACCCAAGGATCCAGGCCGACAGGGTAGATGCCATGCTGGCGCCAGATGTGTCGCAAGATGACACAGTTGCGACCACGCGGAGGCGACGGGGTCACAGCGAACCAATATAGGCGAGTGGGCGTAGCGAAAGGGATTTTTGGTGCCGGAAACCTCTACCATAATGCGGTCGCGAGGACGCCAGGGTCCGAGAGAGACCGCAAAGCTTTTGGGTATGAGCGTCAGGCTCATATCAAACAACGTGATTGGTAGTTGGCAGATGATAACAGTGAATGAAGTCAATGGTAAGGCTAACACACATACATACACACGCACACACACACACACGTATATACACATAATATGTAATGGTAGAAATGCAGTCCTCACTTTTACACTAAAACATCCTTTAGACTGGCCAACGCATGATTACCAACGCAGTTTACGCGAATAAACCTTAAGAAAATATACTCGTACATGTCAAATTATTTTTAACGTTTTCCAGAAGACCCTCCATTCTCTTGCGTGCTTCTCTATTGTTTGCCCCCACAAGATTTTCCTCTGTGTATACTTGCGCGTGAACGAATCATCTTCACAAACAGCATATCACATATATATATATATATATATATATATATATATATATATATATATATATATATAGAGAGAGAGAGAGAGAGAGAGAGAGAGACTAGGCCTATACCAAAGCCGTCTTTGTCTGAGAGCTGAGCAACTCACGGCGTCACAACTGGAAGAAAAGACTAGCGGCTGGCTTCCGCCAGAGAACGCTACACTCCCACTCTCGCGGACCCTTTCATCTACGCCAGGCGCACGTGCTCTACTAGCGCGGCGGGGCGCCTGCACGTCCTCCGCCCCCGCGGCCATACAGCGCCCCAACGGCGCTCAATGGGCGGCGCCGGAACAATGCGGCGCTAACAACTCGCCCGTCGCCCATCGCCCATCGCCCTGCGCCCACCGCCGCTGCCGCCAGCGCCGCCCGGAAGATCCGCCAGAGGAAGCGCCCACATCGCCGCGCGCGCATACATCAAAACAGGGGGGGGGGTGGCTTTTAGGGCGATTGCCTCTCATGCATTTTGCACACGGGCGGGCGCCGAGGCCGGATGCTCTCAAATCCGAAGCGGAATCTTCCTGCAAAATACATCGACAGTTTACTGCTCAGCTCGGGAATGTTAAAAACGGCGGCGCGTTTCGTGGATAAAGGAGGCGCGCGCGTGCCTGTTCGTCGGTGCTCAACGCGAGCGTGAACGCTCTTCCGAGGAGCGTGAGCGGCCGAGTCGAGGTCGCTTCCCACGCCCACCTGCTCGGCCGAAGAGGAAGGAGCTGCGGTGGGGGCGGGGCAGTGGAGGGGGTCAGGGGCGGCGGACAGAGCCTGTCCATTTGCGGGACACCCCACAAACACCTCAAGCACGCACTCGGCCCGGCTCCCCTCCCCCGCCCCGCCTCGCCGCCGGTGCCGCCCCGCACAAGTCAAGCTCACAAACCACGGGCAGCGCACTGGCACACTGCACGGCGTAGAAAGGCGTTCCGAACCGATCGGTCTGCGTTGACAGGCTGACAGAAATACACACACACGCGGCATTCACGAGGCGTAGACAACGGCTGCTAGTTCCGACTGCGCGGGCTGTGTCAGCCGGAAACAGCAGTCGGGCTTCCGTCAAACGCTCGCGCTCTGCGTTCGTACACGCTGCCTTTTAGACGTTTTGCAAACATTCACGTTTCTAAACGGATTTGTTTTATTCGCGAGGGAAAATTCCGGAACGCGGTAAACACACTCTCTTAATCGAGAAATAAATGGTAATCCAAGATATTCTTTCGACGGTGTGCAGAAGATATATTGGACAGGTTACCCTGGCAGGGGATGGAGGGGCAGAGAGAGAGGAAGAGAGGGGCAGAGAGAGAGGGAGAGAGGGGCAGAGAGAGAGGGAGAGAGGGGCAGAGAGAGAGGGAGAGAGGGACAGAGAGGGGGATAGGGGCAGAGAGAGAGGGAGAGGGGCAGAGAGAGAGGGAGAGGGGCAGAGAGAGAGGGAGAGGGGCAGAGAGAGAGGGAGAGGGGCAGAGTGAGAGGGAGGGAGGGAGAGAGAGGCAGTATACAGGGCTGCAGGGCTCGCGCTGTGCCGCGTCGCGGAACACGAAACCAAACTTACGCTCGGCCCAAGAGAGTGGGGGAGGAACCAAGCAGAAAAGGGCTCACACACGCGCGTGTACGCACACACACACACGCACACATACATACATAGCTGCCTACGGTCCCTGTAGTGGCAGCGTCGTTCAACGCAATGCAGCTCAACAGCCGCTTTCGGAACTGGCAGACCTCTCGTAGAGACTGGCTCGAGAACCAGGGTTTCCTAACGCGACACGCATTTCCAACCGTTTCACGATCATGCGTGGCGTATGCTTTGCAAATTTCAGAGCAAAACTTCTACTACAACAGAGGAGAAAATTAAGTTATACCCTGTTGTGTTAAAATATTCTCTTCAACGTAAAAGAAGAGAAGAAAAGTAACAGCAGAGAAAGTTAGTGTATTTTCTTTTTATAACAGACAATTAGTTAAGCTTTGAAATAAATGTCATGATGTAAGGTCAGTTATTTCACAGAATGATTAATTAATTGTTCTTAACAACTTGCCACTAGTGTGTAGAAATTTTCAGGTCCTGAAAAAAAACGAATTTGAAGTGGATGTTGGCAACAAGGTACGTTAGTTCTCTTCAAAGAAGCATAAGCCTCCGCGTATGAAGCATTTATTCGGGCCACGGCGCAGGGACCCAGGACCTTTTACAGTTTTCTTCTCTCCATAAGGCCCGGAGAGGCGCGAATTTATTCGTAAATCTTTAATACAAAACTGCAGCAGATTAGGCTTATGCAGTAGGGGCAGGGCCCATCTTAAACAAGCTAATTAACCTAAGCTTATTTTAATTTCAACTAATATACAGTTGCCACTTAGTTTTACGATGGTTTTGAAATATTAATAAGAAGCTCCTAAGAGTGTTCTTTGTTCTTCCTTTCAATTTTTATAATCCTTTAGAAACACATTCACTCGAACACCATATACACAATCACGTTCACGCACACATGCACGCAACAACGCACCACATAACACAGTACACTATTTACACCCAATCTTGATGTTCGCCTGGCGCCTCAGCGAGCCGATTCTCGAGCGGAGCAGCGTGCCGAGGAGAGGCGGGGAGGGGCGGGGCGGGGAGCGGCATCGACCGCGGGTGGCGCCAGCCGCTTCGCCCCCTCCCCCGCCCCGCCCCGCCGCGCCCCGCACCGCCTTCGCCCCGCCCCGCTCCGTCGGGCGTGTTTACGCGCATTATCATAGCGGCTCCTCGGCGCCGGCTGCAGCGAGGGGCGACCGCCTCAGGAGCCCACAAACACACACACAGCGCCCCGCAGGCGAGCGACGGCCTGACACTGCTCTCGGGAGACCGGCCGTAAAGGTTTTTGCTGGGAGGAAGGATTTCTATGCAAATGCATATTTTGCCCTTGCTGTCACAAGCCTGCTGGTGCACGTACGAAACACTCAATTTTCAATTATTTACACGCAATTTTATGACGCATGTCGTGTATATTTTCCATGCGTTTTTTAGTAATTTAGTAAAATAATAAGCATCATATTTCTCTAATTTGCTTATTAATTTGCATATTTTGTTGGATAGCGTTTGTTGTTCATTTTCCGTTACTCCCTTTATTTTCATAAATTTAATTTTGTAATGCGAGTTTGTGTATATTTGGTTCATTGAATTTAATATCGTTTTCTTGATTTGTGCGTGATACTTAACAGGAAAATCGGCCACGTTTCCAATATGTACCGCCGTTTGTGCCCATCTACACACAGAGAAATTACCACAAGTGACTTGAACTGCCACTATTTGCAGAGGGTTCTTCCACCTATAAATGTGAGCCAAACACGATATGAAAAAGATTCCTTATCAAGAAGATGACTTTTAAATGGTTCTCGGAATTATCTTCAATGTGGTTCTAATGGTAACTGGTAAATGTAATTAGCGGCAGAGGTTCCATTGTGGAGATTAGTAATATTCTTCTAAATTTAGTTGAGAAGTGTAGTAACTCGACTGGTTAAGACTGGGCCAAACGGCATTGTTTAATAATTCTTTAAACTCGAATTGTAATAAGATGCTTGATGATATTTATTTCATAAATAACTATTGTATGGCATACTTCAGTGCATATTTTCGAAGTTTTAGTTGCATAAATGCGTATGTATTTCATAGATTAACCCTGGCATTACTAGGTGAGTTTTTGATGCAACGATCCTCATTTTTCAACCACATCTCTAGTAACCCAAGTTCCAGATCCCTCACTCGGTATTCTCGGGTTTATGTTTATCTTAGGATTGTTAGTGTTAATGGGGTATATAAATTCTATACTTAAAATCATGTCACACAGGAGACTGTTTTTCGTAGGCACATCACATCACGGATGGAATCCCTGTCAAACACACAGTTGCTGTTGTCCTTGCAAACAGACTGTTCTTGAAAACAGACAAATGCTGTTGCTGCTCGACACCAGGGGAGTTGGTGGCGGACGTCAACTAGCGAGGACCCCCGTCCTAAAACAGGTATCTTCAATTTTATCCCTCGTATATCTCTGGAGTAAAAGGATGGTAAGCCTAGAGATTCATAACGGCGTTTCATTTGAAGTCCAATATTCCGCACAACTGACATCTTTTTTTTTTAGGTTTTTGGAAAAGTTTAATAACTATGGGATATAATTCAATTCCAAATTACTTCCATCTAATTTAAAATTTGGACAGAACATGCCCCGTTTTCAAACTAAATTTTCTCACATAAAATGCACTAGCTTTGACAACAAACATGTCATATGCATATCTTGAGACTGGAGATAGTATTTCATACACGAGAGAGAAATGGTACTTGGCAAAGGAACCCACAAGCAAATTGAAACTTACAGAAATTTTAGTTGAGATTTGCTGTACTTACAGAAACCAAATTGTCTGTCAGATATTATTCCTTCACCTAGAGGCTCACTACGTATCAGACACCAAAATAAAATATACAAAAAAGTACATAATAATAATAATAATAATAATAATAATAATAATAATAATAATAATAATAATAATAATAATAATAATAATAATAAATTACATTTTCCCAATCCCTCCTAACCACTCCTTCCTCATCCTCTCCCCCACCTCTCTTTCCATCATCCTAAAACCCCCAACGAAATAACCCATCCTACCTTTATCTTTCTCACCCTGCCTCCCAATTCTCGTTTCTGTACGGGGGAATGGAGGCAGCAGCACCATAAAGAATCACCCCAATACACCTGGAGCCAGCTGAGGAGTCCCCACAGGGGACATGCAGCCGAAATATTAGAAGACCCCCCCCCCCCAGGAAGCGACCCTGGTGTGTTACAGATGTGCAGTCTGTCTACTTCGCCGTTTTCCAAGAAACGAAAGAGTGCCTCAGAGGCGCGTTGCTCGTCGCGAAATCACTTGTGACGCGATGTCTTCTGCAAAGGCGACCGCTCGCTGTCTATAGCTGCGGCTGGGGCTAGGGTGGGGCTGGGGCTGCGGGAGCGGCGCAGGTGCTGGCGAAGGCGCCCGCCATCTGTCGCGGCAGGTGCCCGGCCCACGAACTCCGCGAGCGCCTCTGTCCCCGCAAAAGCTCTCGCATCTACCTCTAGGCCTGTTGCGGTTCTGTTTGTTAGAGCATGTACTAATCGAAGTCAGTATTGATATATGTCTATTCTCTCCAGCGAGTGAATCTTTAATCATTAGAGACCGGATTTTTATGTAATTACATATTTTTTGTCTTTCCGCTTATCGAAATAAAAATTGTGATCTTGGCGAATCACCGCCGTCCTAACACAATATCAATTTTTTTCATTACATATTTTTACATATTTTGTACTATGCTCTCACAGCTACTTATGCCTGTTACGGTTTTGTTTGTTAGAGCATGTACTAACCGAAGTCGATTAGTAAATGATATACAAATGCCTCTTCTCTCCAGTGGGTGAATCTTTAACCATACGCTAAGATCATCTTTGCCTGTTAGCTATACGCCAAGAACTTCAATGCTTGAACCTCTGAGCTCTCACAGCTACGTCTATGCGTGTGACCGTTTTCTTTGTTACACCATTTGCCAATCAAACCAATCACCTTCTACTTCCAAGTGCGTGAATCTTCTACTATACGCTACACACTAATCCACTCGTTGGCTGCTCGCATCCTGGGTCAGTAAAACGTGGACGTGACAACGTACACCGAAGACGAACTAATGTTCATGCACTATGCGGAATTCAAACCCGCAGAACAGAGGCACAAAAAGAAAGAAGAAAGAAAGAAGGCGCGTCTCCTGGAACGAAGACGCAGAAGGAAGTACGTCCAGTAACATCCTAGGTCATACCGGCCTACTAATAAGGGATTGATGATATTCAAACAAAACCGACACAAAAATAGTTTTGTGTGAATATTACCTTCGTTAGAATATCATTTTCCCCTGATTTAATTCATTTAAACGTTGTTTTTTCTCTCCAGTAAAATTAAGTTTATAACTTATCAGCTTATTTCCCGGGATCAAAGAGAATGCCGAAGATTACGAAATGAATTTTGCTTCACTTAAATCACACTACAGTATGTACTATCTCCCAAGGTAGTGGTGGCGTAAACGAAATAACTATTTGAACTCCTACGAAAATTCCACACTTTGCAAATCATTGTTTTAAAAGTAGAAAAAGCTTCGCGTTCGAGGCCAAATCCAAAGTCTAGGCGCTGCAATATGTCCCGTCGTACTCGATGCCGAAAAGCTACGTTTCGTTTCACGAATACATTTCATAAAAAAAGTTGTTTCGGGCGTTGCCATGCCAATATCTATTTTCGTAGGTGAGAGTGCGGTTGCACTAATCATTTGTAAAAGGCTGTGCCATTATTCCGAATGCATGAGGCGTGACAAACCGCATTATGCGACGTGATATCAAGAAAATTGTCTCCATTTGCTGTCGTCGTAAAACAGTTGTAGCTGTCATTTGAGACCGAAGTTTAGGGAACAACCGCGACAAGCTATCGAGTGCATCAGAGATTCGGTGGTAAAAACAAGATCGTGACCGCCGCCGCCAGATCCCACGCAGATAGGCGCTGCGACACGCAATGCGTTCATTCAGCTGCAGTGCTATTTTCCGGGTGTGCCGCTTCCTGCCCGTTACGGCCGAAATCTCGAGACGGTTTATATTTACCAGCATTTTGCATACGGCTGTTAATATCGATTCCACCTGCAGCCGCGCACGCAACAGTTTCCTCCAGTCGTCGGCTCACAGACTGCCACGGAACTCCCACGCTTTGGGAGGGTTGGTTCAAAGTCTCTCAACCTTTTGGAAATCAACGAACAGCCGATTCTTTGACCAGAAGAAACCTATTTCACTCCAATCACGACCTAATAAATCGTAAAGAATAAGATGGAATGCTCTTGAAACATTCAGACGACGGAGAGGGGATGAGGCAGTAGGTGGTGGGGGAGGTGGGGGTAGCGTGGGGAGGGGGCGGGAGAGATTGGGATGGCACGGGCCGGATGGGGGAGGGAGCATGGGTGGCTAGGGGCAGAAGGTGCGGCGGGGCAGCAGGAGGTGGCGGGAGCGGCTGGAGGAGGATCGGGCAGCTGGGGGCGGCTGGGAGCGGTAGGGGATCTTCTGGAGTCGGCCGGGGGCGGCAGAGGGAAGAGGGCGGTGGCGGTGGCGGCTGAGGCCGGCTAGGGGTAGCTAAGGGGGCTGTGCTGGCGGGGGCAGGCGGGGTGGCGGAGGGTGGCGGAGGGTGGCGGAGGGTGGCGGAGGGTGGCGGAGGGTGGCGGGGGGTGGCGGGGGTGGAGGGGTAGCGGAGGGTGGCGGAGGGTAGCGGGGGGTAGCGGGGGGTGGCTCGGGCGGCTGGGGTTGGCTGAGGTCGGCCGGAATGTCCGTATAGTTAGCACACCCACT
>BLKR01007977.1:0-28255 GCA_011170035.1 Teleogryllus occipitalis
AGAGAAACGTCAGAAAAGGGAAAGGAACGGAAGGGGTCACGAAAGGGGAAGGAAAGATCGCGCACGGTCCGTGGCCCGTTTGTTAGGGTACTGCTCCGGCATTCGTCTAGTTCATTAGAGAAATCACGGAAAATTACCGGTAAGAGCAGCCAGCCGCTAGAATTTTCCGCCACACAGCGATCCTTTCCTCTCATACATGGACTATATCCAAATATGAATCTTGATAAATGTCTGTAGTTCTTTTCGAACACGTTTATGAGGATTGGAAGGTTCGTGAGGTCGTAGACGTTTCGTGGAGGTCTCGATGACAGACACGTGCGGGGTGGCAGTCAGAGAGACCGGCAAGAGGAGCTGAGCCGGAAAACTGAAGCAAAGTGCTCCGCGCGAATACTCCGACGAGAGAGTGAATGTGTGAAGAGGCTGGCGGGAGGGCTGCTTCGCGTAGCGGTGAGAGGAGAAGTCATTGATAATACCGCGACTGAGAACTTGACGAGGCGGAGAGATCGGTCAGCGGGTCGGTAGCTACGGCGACGGAGGCCGCATCGCCACCAGCCACCCCCTCATTCCGGATTCACGGCCCCTCCGCACCCGCCGCCACCTCCCGTGCCGCCTCCTCCGCCTCCGCCGTACTTCGCCGCGATCGCAGCGCCCCGTAAGCAAGACGGATGGGCGATACAGCGCACCATAAAAGCAGATTGGGGCGGCCGACCCAATTGCCGGGGGCGCCCTCCAAATTGATTGCGTTCCACCTCGCGGCCCCGCCCACCCCCCCCCCCCCCACCCGCACGCCACGGCTAAGTGCGAGAGCGCTTTGGAGGATGTGAGAAATTTGCATGCGTTTATTGGCCGAATTTTGTAACGAGCGCTCTGCGTGGCGCGGTTGCGTTGTTTTGTGTCCGCTCTCGCGGCGGCCTTGGGATTTCACTGAAACACCCATTAGTCTGAGAGCGTAATCACTTTTCGGACTTTTATGGACTTTGATGCATGATTTTCATGTCGCTCGTTGAATTTTCATTTTGCTAATTCAAGCGTCAATGGAGGGTGGATTGCTAATTAATTTAGATTAAAGTAGGAGAATAAGTTCGGTTGTTTTGTCACAAGAATGGAATTCAATGTTTGTAATAATTTTATAAGCGTTAGTAATGTATAACTAACATTTTATAATTTTATTATTATTTTCTTAATGTAATGAGAATAGTGTTTCTTTAAACTTTAATAACGATTTGAAAATATATTACACACTATTAAGTTGCGTCATAATTTTGAAAGTTATCGATTCATTAACTTGATTTATTTAGCTTTTGCATTGAGGTAAGTTTAACTTACTTTATTCTAACTTTATTAATAAAAATAATTAAAAACAATTTTAACACGAATAAATCGTTTTACAAACATTAATACAATTGTTGAAGCAAGTATGTTAATCTTTTTTAAAATGTAATAAATAATAATTGTCATAAAAATAGTAATACACACACACACACACACTTATAATATTGGGTAACCTTTGGAAGTACTCTTCAGCCTGAATTTGATCCCTTGAATGTGAAAAAATGAAATATTATTTTCTTTCTGTATTCTCTTCACGAAATAAAGGGCAAAAGGAAAAATATATTTTCAAATACGGATCATTTGGTTCTGCGAGATCTCAGGTACCGGAATAATATGAACTGAAAATCGCAGTTTAAAAGCGCGTCAAATGGGTTAATGGAGCCTTCCACTACGCTTTTGAGTTTCCGGTCGATGGCTTTGAAGGAACTGCAGTGTGCGAGTGCGGTCGTGCAGGAGGGACACGTGTGTGTAAAGCGCCGATCGCCATCTCGTGCCGTGGCTATTACCCAATTTCTGCAATCGAGGTTTTACTGAGGTGCGCTAAAAAAGTTCGAGATAGCGCATCGAGACTGCGGCACACTGGGTCGCGCGAAAATCACTGAGAAAAACGTGTTCTCTTCAGGGTGTCCAGGGAGGAAACGTCGAAAATTCGTAAATAACCTCTTAAGACAATTTTAAGCATAGTTTGTTTAATAAACTACTTGGATAGTCTGAATGACTAAGCCGCAATAAGCACACAAAAGTGTTTGGAAAAATGCTTTTTAGGCAACAATTTGCACTGCAGAGGTGTAGAAACACTCCAGAAACATGAGAATTGTTCATTAATTACAAAGGAAATTAATATAGTTATCCAGAAAGAAAAAAATACCAAAAAATATAAAAGCACCCAATTTACTCAATTCGACAACTATTTTTTTTAATTTCTGGGTTATTTTTTCTTTCTGAACAAATGTATTAATTTATTTTGTATATAATAAGCAATTAACTATTTCTGGAGTGTTTATGTTCTTCTGTACTGCAAATTTTTGCCTTTATTGTTACGCCCAATTTTTGCCAAATTAAGCGTTTATTGAAACCAACTTTTGAGTTCTTATTACGGTTCAGCCAATAAGAATATCCTAGTAGTTTATTACACAAAATATTCCTGAAATTATCTTAAGAGCTTATTTTCGAATTTTCGATGTTTCCTCCCCGGATACCGTGTATTGGTATTAAAAACTGTTGTATATTTTACTTACATTCATTATCTCTCTACGGGCCACACAATAGCGTTTAAAACGGCTTGTAACTGATCGTTGCAGATGCTTACTAAATATTTTCTAGAAGAATGAGACGTAAACCTTTTAAGGTCAGAATATCAGATAGACTCCCGGTTCTAAGAATAAATATGAAGGTTGGATGAAGATGGAATAATTCTATGCTATCAGTAGCTACACTGAAACGCACAAAAAATCAGTGAAGAAAAACAGTTATCTCATATAACAAAAAACCTGTTGTATTTTCTTCTTAGGTTATCTCACTAAGTGACACAATAGCACTTCAGAGGACTCTCAGCTGTTTACTGCCGTTTTCTCGTTCAGTGAGGGATAAGAAATTTGAAGACAGGACGACTCCGGAAATAAGAATGAATACTGGATGTGAAGGAAGATGGACTGATTACTTTGTCTTTATGGGAAAGTCAATCGCTATGTTCACTAGTCCCGTAGGTATAGTGCATGTTATGTCCTGGGGGTAGCAGTGTACTTTCCCCGCTAAATGGTGAGATTCGGGGTCGACCTACATGTCAATTTGCGGGTATTCACCATCCAGGCATCTCCCAACAGTGGGGCACCGCCCCAACTGAGACAAGATTTTAACTCTCGACTGGTCTCCTGACTTGTGTGTGAGTCTGTGAATGTAAATGTAAGTCAAAGTAAAATATTGAAATAGGAGTCAGTGATAGTGAGGAGTTTTAGAAATGAATAAAGAGAAGGAAGTAGAGATCGCGCACAGTCCGTGGCCCATTTGTTAAGGTACTGCTCCGGCATTTACCGTGTATTAATCGGAGAAACCACGGAAAAAACTACCGTTCAGAGCAGCCTTTCGCTAAAGTGATTCTCCAGACAGCGTCTGAATTCGACTTACCTTCTTAGCCAGTGTCGAAAAATTACCCCCGTCAGAACTCAAATCCAGCCAGAGACGCTGCAGCGGCAACGGTAGTTGTTTTGAGCAATCTCAGCCGACAGGAAATACTGACTCGCGCGCGGCGCGCGGTCCGTTGTTTAATTAGAGCACTGCTCGGGCATCCACCTGAAATTGATGAGAGGCGTCCACGAACACCGCGATTCGGGCAGCCGGTCTCTCGCATTCACGTCCAGAGAGGAGTCAGTTGGGCACCAGCTATTACACGTGTTGAAATCCTTCTACCGTTGGGACTCCAGCGTATGACCTCCCGCTTTTGAAAGTTTCACAACTGTATAGCTACTGCAGTCGATGAAACTTGTTTCCTCAAATGCATAAATTGTGCAGAGAGTTTGAATACATGATGCATCGAATTGGTATTCATCATATACTATATTATCTTGCTTGCGTACATTTGATTTTTTACTTCTGTTGGTATCGATATGACGATTTATCTCATTGTTTTATTTGTATACATACATTACAGGATGCCTCAAAATACTTATTACAAACTTCTACGCCATGAATGAGCGTACAAGATAATAACTTTTTGCCATTTAACGCGTGATGAGAAATCTTCTCTGACAAGGTTTCGGATGTGACGTTTGCCCCTGATATGCAGGCAACTCATCGTACACCGGTGTTAGGCAGAGAGCGGGTCCCCTCAAAGAGATTTCGGCACACGCTGAACACCTGTGTGAGACTATTTTCTTACGAGAGAAAAATATCACAGGTTAAACTACGTTATATGAGATTATATATATTGTCATTGGAAAAAAATTATTATCTTTGACCTCTATGATCCTAAAGTTTTAAAAATGTATTCTGAAACATTCTGCATATTTATGGCTATGAAATTTAAAGAAATTTTTATAATATATTACGCAATTTCTACAAGTTGTTATTGTTGTTATTGTATTTTTTATATTCTTTAAATCGTCACTGATAACAGGGTTCTCAAAATCACTCAAGGCAACAATGGTTTGCCTAATATAAAGTGGAGATGGAACAAGAACATGGATGTTTTTTATATCCGTCAATTCAGGCTTAAGAAATTACGGACTATATTTGCTGTTTCCAATAATGCAGCTTTCTGAATGGTATGCAAATGCTTCTCAGTACGTTTTAATTTCATCGCAGTCTGAGGCCATTCCTTGGTGACCAATTCATTCGTTGACACCACTACTGGAAGCACTTTCACTGTGCGCAATCAATACATATCCTTCAATTCAAAGGAGTTGATATTTACTCTTTTTCTCAACCACAATTGTTACAAGCCTGTCAACTGTAAGGACTGCAAAATCAGTGATGTATGATGTTTTATATATTTTATGAACCAGAAGAATAGAATCAATGAGAAATCAACAGAAAGGATTCAGAACAACAGGAAATCAATAGAATGAATGTAAATCCGGACAAATGCAAAATAGTTTTACGTGTAGTAGAAATAAAGGGACAGCTAAGTATTTGCTTGCGGACAAGATAATTCCACAAGTAACTAGCTGTAAATATCTGGGGGTGGTAATTAATGAAGACCTTGGATGGGCTTAGCACGTCAACTTTACTGTTGGAAAGGCAGGGAAATCCTTACACTTGTAATGCGAGTGTTCAGGAAGGGAAGTAGTAAATCAAGAGAACTAGCTTTTACAACCATTGTGTGTCCGGTGTTAGAGTATGGAGCAGCGTGTTGGGATTCATATAGAAAGTGGCAAATAAACTCTATCGAAAGAGTTCAGAAAGAAGCAGCAAAATTTGTTAAGAGGGAAATTCCTTAGGAAATATTTCCAACAAAGTATCGTCATGGAAATCATTGGCGAGCCGTAGGGGAAAAACAAGGTTCTGTATGTTTTACAATGCCTAATGGAAGAACCCAGCATGGAGGGAAATTCAGGAAAGAATGCATGAACCCGTCTACTTAGCTCGTCACGACCATATTAGAAAAATACGTCCAAGGAAACAGAACTGATGTTGGAAAATACTCTTTTGTTATGACTGTCGAGTCATAAAATAGCTTGCCTTCAGCACTAATGGAGATTTTTCCTACAAACATCAAAACTTTTAGGTTAAGATTAAAATGTAGTAATAGTGTAAGCGATAGAATCAGTACTCTGTGAAGGGTCTCCGCATTTAGTAGGCATGCCTTAAATGGAATAATTTGGTACTATCTATAGAATCGTATGTATTTAGTATTCATTATTATATTATGGTATTAGATGCATAAGTAGTGTAATAGAATTGGCCACCGGGCTTAATGACCAAAGAAAATTAATTATATTATCTATCTATATCTGGTCTATTTGCTTACACTATTCGATGAGTGATGATTCCATATAATTCTAGCTCATTACTTGCTCTGGTTTATACGTATAATAAGGTTACTCACTTTTTTCGAGGTTATATCTCTTGGCAAGAGTTTGGTGAATTACTTTGGCGACGCAGTTGTCTCTTAACATATTCTGGTTCAGCTAATGAGGGAATTTATTATTATTATTATTATTATTATTATTATTATTATTATTATTATTATTATTATTATTATGACTTATGCACTTCTCCCACGCGGGGGGGAAACATTCACCTGCCGCAGATATCATTGTGGCTAGGCTCACTCGTACGGCTCAGAGCAAGTAACGAGCAAGAACTTCATTTACTTCCAGGACCTCTAACACTACATATCAGACACATCAGTGACAGTTTTTCTGACAATGTGACAGGTGTCTAGAATGACTGCTTTTTGTACTGTTGCTAGTATGTGCTTTATATTCAATTCTTGCAGATGTTTGATGAGGGATTTTGGTATTATTCCGGTTGTAGAAATTGTCAGGGGACGGATCTGAACCTTTTTTACTTTCCAAATCTTCTTTATCTCCTCTGCTAGCTCTTGGTATTTTGTTACCTTGTTCGTGTATGCGGAGTGGAGATTATGCGACAGAGGTACCGTAATATCGATGATGGTGACGTCCTTCGTGATTTTATTTAGCACTATAATGTCTGGTCTATTTGCAGTGATGGTCTTATCTGTTCTAATCTCCCTATCCCAATACATCTTCATGGATTCATTTTCCAAGACGGCGGGAGGTTGGTACTGATAGTATGGTACGTTTTCCACACTAAGATGTTCTTTAACAGCCAGAGATTGGTGAACGATTTTTGCAAAGTTGTTATGCCGTCGCAGGTATTCCGTTCCAGCAAGAATTTTACATGCTCCAGTTATGTGCTCAATTGTTTCCGTCTCCGTTGAGCATAACCTACATTTATCGTTCAGTGTTTCTTTTAATATATATTTTCTGTAATTTCGTGTGCTAATGACTCTGTCCTGAATGGCCATCATGAATCCAGCGGTTTCTCCATACAAGTTACCTGCAGTTAACCAAAGATGCGAAAATATGCTGTCAACATTTGTATCCTCAAGCTGATGGGGATACGAACCGTGTAAAGATTTCTGCTTCCATGACAGTATTTTTTCTTCCATAGATTGCCAGGTATTTTCCAGATCTTGGTTTTGGTTTTGCAGTTTTAATGGTGTTATATTTACGTCTGCGGAGCACAATATCTCATACATGTGTTTATCCTGCTTAGAATGGAAGTATTCCCTTAGGTCTTGAATTTGCTTCCAGTGTAATTGAAGGACGCTCGTGATACCCATTCCTCCCTTGCATGGAGGTAGAGTTACCCTTTCAATTGCAGATTTGGGATGCCTCATTCTGTGCTTGGTTATCTTAACTCTGATTTGTCTTTCAATATTTTCCAAATCTGTCTTGGACCATTTCACCACTCCAAAAGTGTAACCCAAAACAGGGATAGCGAATGTATTGATTGCTTTGACTTTATTCCGCCTATGAAGATGCGTTTTCAGAACTGTTTCTACCCTTCTCATTACTTCGGTAGAAGTTTTCAATGTAGAAGTTCGGTAGAAGTTTTATTATTATTATTATTATTATTATTATTATTATTATTATTATTATTATTATTATTATTATTATTATTCCGACTTTTCACTCTCTGCACTATGCGCAGGAACATTCACCTGATCATTGCTGATCTAGGCTCGGTCGATCTCGCAGAAACAAGACGCGAACAAATGTTACTCTCTAGACATTTCAATCAATCGTTTCCCAATCAGCAGAACATCCTAGGAATTCTCTTGTTATTCTGCAGATCTCCAGTATTACTGCTTTTTGCAATTTTTGTTCTATGCATGAAAATGGTAATTACAACACTTGAATTGCATGAACTGTGTGTTTTGGGACTAATCCAGTGGTGGACATGATTATCGGCTGTATGTCGATATTTTGAAGTCTCCACTGATGACGAAGCTCTTAAGTGAGCCGTACATATTTCTGAATTTTCAAGTTATATACAGATTCTAGATTGACCACTGTAAAATCGATTCGCATAGCTGTTTTCTTGAGCTTGTTTAGAACTATTATATCTGGTTTATTGCTCGAAATTGTGGTGTCTGTAGTTATGATTCTTCCAGTATAGCTTCCATTCTTCATTTTTTAAGTCTATGGAAGGATGATATTTATAATATGGACATTATAGGGTTCATGTTCGTATTTTTTTACTAACCATTCATGAATTATTTTTACCCACATTATCGTGCCTAACTTTATAGGCGGTTGATGCCAACACACTACAACCGGCAAGAATATGCTAGATGTTTTCATGCTGTGCACCGCGTCTTCTACATTCATCTCTTGCTAAGGAGGGGTCTCGTATTATATAGCATAAGTAATTTCTTGTTGCGATGACCTGGTCTTCAATGACTATCATAAAGTCTTCTGTTTCTGGGTACAGTAAACCACGTGCCAACCACCTGTTAGATACTTTAAAATCTATGTTCTGGCTTGATAGTTCATTGGGATGTCTACCATGTATCTCTTTTAGACACCACTGTTGCATCAGGCTTTCATTGCTCGTGTACTCTGGTTGAAACTGAGCATTTGCAAGATTTAAGGGAGTAAGACTGAAATCAGCTTCTACTATAGCCTTATGCAGTCTCTATATTTCTGCCCTCTCAAGGAAGTACATTCTCATTAAAGAGATTCGGTTGACATTACTATCGGTTACATTTGTAATGCCTCGACCTCCTTTCTCACGTGGTAGATTGATCCTCTCAACAGCAGATTTAGAATGATGATATTGATATTGGGTCATTTGGGTTCTTGCATGTCTATCTATTGTTTCATGGTCTCTCTGACTCCATTGTATTAATCCCATTGAGTAGACGATCCCAGGAATAGCGTATGAATGTATTGCAATGGCAATATTTCGCGAATTTAAAGATAATTTAAGAACATTTGTGAGTCGGTTCTTGAATTCTACGGTTATTTCTATCTTCACTTCCGATTGGGCTACTGTTCGAGACTACTCCATACCTAGATACTTATACAGTTCATCATGTCATAATGATTTAATAAGATTGCTACTCTGCGTCTCGTATTCCAGTCCCCTCGTCAATTTGCCACGTACCACGTTAACCGTTTTACACTTACCTGTACCAAAATACATTCCGATGTCGTCAGAGAAAGTTTCGGCGATATTAAGGAACTGCTTCAACGAACTGGCTTTATATCATCCATATATGCCAGATGAGTAAGTCTGTATGAAGAGTACTAACTTTTTATCTCTTAGCTGTATTTACTGCTGTTGAGGATGATAGCGTGTTCAGTGCCAAACAAAACAAAAATGGGCTTAAAGGATCTCCTTGGAAGATACCACGATTGAAGTTATTTTATTTATGATAATGTTCACTTCCTTGGTTTTTAATATAATTTCTGTCTTCCACATTGTTGTTAACGTTGCACATAAGTCTATCAACTTGGGAAGGATTTTGTATATTTTAGCATGTCTATAAGCCAGTCATGTGGTACCAAATCATACGCTTTCTAATAATTTATGTAAGCTGCAAAAATATTTATTTTCTTATTACTTATTTCAAGACTACTGAGTGAATAATTAGTTGCTCTTTATAGCCTAGCGATCCTTTCTTACATTCTTTTTGTTGTTCTGCTGGGATATTGTTACAACTACAGTGATCTTCTAGGATCTTGGACACACATGATATTAAGAGTTTGTAGAACGTGTTCAAAAACGTTCTACACCGACCTATATCTTGGTAGAATACGACTCCTGGAGCCCTTCAGTATGAGATACGTCACACCTGTGGCCAGATGATGTGGAATGCTTTGGGTTCTTCAAAAGAGCATTTATACATTCAACGCATTTATTATTATTATTATTATTATTATTATTATTATTATTATTATTATTATTATTATTATTATTATTATTATTATTATTATTATTATTATTATTATAGCAATTAGAGTGTTGAGATAACTAACTAGAAGCAATCACTGGTTCTCATTGTTATTTCATCCGGCGGTGGGTGAGAATGGAGGTTCTTTCTCTAATTCATTCTGAACTGCATGAGTCCTTTTGCGTATGGTGTGAAAGTATCCCGTATGATTGCTCTTTAAATAAATTGTAAACGTTATTTAATATTGAACTGACCTAGACGTTTAGAAAATTATCTTGGTTGAGAAGAAAAGTTGTCTAGGTATCAATATAATTAAAACTTAAGATCTTTTCGATCGTGTAGCGATCATCATCTGATCTCAAAATATATAAAAGAAATTATTACAGAAATTGCGTAAGCCACATATTTGTTCTCAGTTTAACACAAGGTATCAACCTTACTAACATATTAATGATTTTGGTATGAAACCAGTGTCGAAAAAACATTGAAATAGGTTATACAAATGTAATTTTTGTGGATTTAATGATCTAGGTCAGTTCATTCTAGAATTCTCATTAGAATTTTTTCACGTGGACTAGTGTTGTATCTACAAGTGAAGATCCCCCTGTTTGGGGATGCCTTTCATCTGTTTTTGTTTTTATTAATTCTGAACAAAGCATCGTTTGCAATAACTGATGGTGGGTCGTTATTATAGTATATAATATTTTAATTTTCTAGTAGTCCAAAATTAATCCTGAAAGCTTTGTGAATAATACGTCAACATAATTGTGGCGTCAAAGATACTCAACTTTAGAAAGCATACTGCACTATGCAAGGATATGCTCGAAGGTTTCACATTTGTGAGACAACATTGCACTTGTGATCATCAGCCTGTTGCTTTAATGTAAACTTTCCATAAACCTAGAGACTATAGTTCTGAGTAGCCATACAAAAGCTTACTGTTTCATGAAACTCAGCTTGATCTTAGATGATTTTAATACTATTTTAAACCTCTGTCTACTCAAATGTGGGTAAAGTTGAGATGGTTCACTACCGTTTACATAATTGAATTCTGCTATTACCAGATCAATAGACAAATTTTTAAATTAATTTAAGATATTATTATTATTATTATTATTATTATTATTATTATTATTATTATTATTATTAAAAATATTCGTGATTGAATGGGTGTAGAGACGACATTATATGGATACAAAAGAGCCATTTCCGATAGCAGATATCGAAGCTACAAATGCAATAAAGGTTTTAAATTTAAATATTTCAGGGGCTGCATTAACGAGAACCATAAAACAGTATTAAAATATTTCGCGATGAAACAGTTTCCTTCTCTGTGAAAAAGAGAGCATTTATTGAAAGTGCTGTCCTGTTGTGTTGTTTCGCGAAGGTAAACTAAAGTAAAGAATGTTTTGTAAATGTTAATAAAACATGGCATTATACTGTGTTTAATTTCTTTTTTGAATGTTGCCAAGTTTTAATTATGTGTCGTGCGAGATGCTTTGCTAAATTACGCTCAGCGTTTGCGTTGCTTGCTGTTGCTTATTCACAAAAGGAATGCACCGTGTGCTGTGCTTCTTGAAACAAGTAGGGGTAATGATAGGAAATAAAAAAGGCACAAGAGAAATACTATATGACGCTCGGCGCACCATAACATTTTAACATAGTTTCTTCTATTATAATATTTAAAGATATGAGAGTTCTATCAGATGTTTTATTAAAGCTACTTCTCTATAAATTTTAATCGTAGAAAAACGAGACAGAAAACCTTAGTACTATTGAAATGGATTTACTTCCGAGAGGTTGTAGAATATACTGATAGTTCGTTGGAGTGGTGTTGATAAAAATGGAATTTCAAAGAAGAATAAAAGATAAAAATGGTAAGACAAACTAAAAAGAAATGGAGACAACAGATTGTAGAAGCAACGTTTTGAGGCACCATTTGCAAAAGAGTGTTGAAAATAATTACTCTAAAACTAGACAGAAGCAATCAAAAATAAAATAAGTGTTCAAAAGGTTTAAAAAAGAGTATACATTAACACATTAATGCAGTAGACTCAAGCACTTTGTCTAAAGTTCCTCTCATCGGTCCACAAAAAATATGTTATAAAATCTACATCATACTGAACCAATTTCCTTTACTCAAATTATTTTTCCTAAATTTACCAAAAGTCCACTTCGTGACCTTTGGATGTTGATGACTTCGGTCCACAAAGAATATTTTATAAAATTCAATTGTTACTGAAGCAAATTCCACTACTCAAATAACTTTTGCAAACCAAATTCCCGGAAAGTTCGCTTGGTGCTCTTTGGATGATGTTTGGCCCCAGTGTGCGGCGCGCCGCGGCCAGCGCCGTCTCGCGGCCGCTCGGCGAATCGCAAATGGCAGCGGAAGCGCGCGCGTCACCATTGTCCCGGCGCTGGGCGCGGGCGAGCGGGGGCGGGGCGGGGGCGGGGGCGGGGGCGGGGGCGGGGCGGGGCGGGGCGGGGCGGGGCGGGGCGGGGCGGGGCGGGGCGAGCGGGCGGGGAGGGGTGGGCGGGGCGGGGCGGGCGAGCGGGGAGGGGCGGGGTGGGGCGGCGTAATTTCCAAATGGGATTTGCGCTGACCAGCGCCGGCGGCACCGGGCCCGCAATGGGCAACGCTCGGTGGGGCGGGGGCGGGGGCAGGGGCGGGGCAAACGCGGCGTCCAGCGGGATGAATCGGCGGAGGCGATGACTGGCACTGCACCGGAGGGCAATGCTTTAGGGCTGCGGTGGGAAGCGGCGAGGTCGCTTGGCTGGGTGGCGATGACTGGCAGATGATAGGAGAACGATGCTTGGGAGCGAGTATGGGAATGGATTGGAGCATTAAGGACGTTAATAGAGTGGATGACGATGAATGGCAGTTGGATGGGAACTCGCACTATGGATTGGGGGTAACAAACAGTGACTAAAACTTTGGTTGACTGACTGGCGATGACTGGTAGACGGCACGAGAGCAATTATTTGAAACAGGTATGCTATACAAAAGAAGAATCCAGAAGGATAGTTGCCACTGTGGTATGATAGTGTATGTAGTGTGGCCGACCCGTGTGGTATGACAGTGTATGCATATAAATGTAAGTGCGTGTGAGTAAGAGGAGAGGATGGGACAAGGAAGAGGAAAGAAAAATCGCGTGCGGTTCGTGGCCCGTTTGTAATGGAACTTCCCCAGCATTTGCATGGTGTTGATCGAAGAAACCATGAAAAAATACCGTTCAGAACACCTTGCCGGGAGAATTCACTTCCAGTCAGCGGCTGGATTCGATCAGTCAGCGGCGATCCTAATGGGACTAGTGTCAAAACTAGTTGCCGCCCCCAAGAACAAGCAGGACCCCTCCCTGCCAACGGGAGGTTCCGCCCACTGCCCGCCGGGACCGCGCGCTCAGCGCCTCTCGACGGCCGGCGAAGGCAGCTCGCGCGAGCGCCGGTTCATTAGTCGTGTTGGTAAGCGGAGGCAAATTATTGTTTGTCCTAATCATACGAAAGAGCCTTTAAACTTCCATTTAAATCAAACTAAATAGAAAATTGATTCGTGATTACGCGTGGCTCGTGGGGGCGCGCGGGGCATTGTGGGGCGGGCAACGCAATCAGCGCGCGGCAGCCGCCCTGCACGCCGCCCTTGCAATAATAATGGGCGCCGCGGTGGTGGGCGATTGCGGCAGCGCAAGAGGCGCTGGATGTAGTGGAGGATGCGTAGGTAGTGTAGATGGTGGAATGGTGGATGGGTTTGTGGGGATGGTGACTGTACGAAACAATTGGTGTAGTGTAGATGGGGAGAAGTGCATGTGCAGGAGTAGTGATTGATTGATTAATTATTTAGGTTTCCGGGCATGCAATTGAATAGGACGTTAGTCCCGTAAGTTTATCGGATGTTATATCCTGGAGTTGTCTGTGTTGCTCTCACGGTGTTACGTAGGTTCCGGAGTCCACCTGTAAGTTCACGTGTTTGGTTGTCTCCTCCAGGTATGCAATCTCCCCCCCCCCCGCACCGGGAGCGGTAGCTCAGTGCATCAACTGATGTCACTGCAGCGCCTCTGACCGGGAGGTCCTAGGTTCGAGTCCTGACGGCGACAGGATTTTAGCCACTAGCTTTTCAGCTAGGTCGAGTTCAGTCACTGTCTGGAGGAGAATTCTAGCGACCGGCTGCTCTGATCGGTAGTTTTCCGTGGTTTCTCCGATCAACACCAGGCGAATGCCGGAGCAGTACCCTAACAAACGGACTGCGCGCGATCTGTCCTTCCTCTTCCTTGTCCTATCCCCTCCTCTTAAACACACACACTTACACTAACATGCACTACACTACCACATATTCTGGGAGACCGGTCGGGAGTTTGGAGCTTGTCCCGGCTGGGGTGGTGCCCCGCTGGTGGGAGAGTTCTGGTTAGGGGGAAACCCCACTAGCCGACGGTAGGTCGGTGCCGGATCTCGCCATCCAGCGGGGGAAGATCACCGCCATCTCCCGAGAAAAAAATGCACCACACTAACCGGACTAATTACCAAAACAGTTGACGCGCCCGGAAACACGAAAAAATCAATCAATCAAATATTTAGTGTTTCCGGGCATGCAATTAAATAGAACGTTAGTCCCGTAAGTGTATCGGATGTTATATCCCGGAGTTGTCTGTGTTGCTCTCACGGTGTTACGTAGGTTCCGGAGTCCATCTGCAAGTTCACGTGTTTGGTTGTCTCCTCCAGGTATGAAATCTCCCCCGACCCCGCCAGCCCGTTTGTTAGGATACTGTTTACATATTCGCCTGATATTAAATAGAGAGAGTACGAAAAACAACTGTTCTGAGAAACTATCCGATTGATTTCTCTTTCAGACGGTGTTTGAATTACATATAGCTGTGCAGCTAGAGTAAAAAATTCACCACCACCGTTGGGATTAAACCTTCAGGTGAACGAGGCGAAACTGAAGTGGAAGGCAACAGCTGTGGGAGTCCAAATGGAGTTGGAGTTGCAACCACCCCAGCTTAAATGGGAAAGGAATAGTGATCCTCTCCCAGAGAGCTGATGACATGAACCTGCACAGAGCTTGCCTCTGTGTCAAAGTAGAAAAAGAAAAATCTCAATAATCCTTAAAAATGTCAAGGGATGTATTCATAGGATACTCTTTGTCATACAAGTTTTCTATTAAATGATTTTGGCTCTCCGGGTGACGCCGCATCGAAGGCTGTGTTGGTGACGTTTGGACCATCGTGTCGTGACCTTCCTCAGGGCTGATCTGAAGAAGCCCTGAGGAAGATCACGACAAAATGGTCGAAACGTCGGGACACAGCCTTCGACGCAGCGTCCCCCGGACAGCCAAGATTATTGACATGATTCTGGCTGCAGACGCCTACGACTTCACTCAAGTTTTCTATTGCTGGTTGAAAAGCTTTGGTTATCAAAAGGAAACAAATACTTATTTTTGTGTTAAAAATTTCAAATCTTTCAACTTATTTTACCATTAAATTATAGTGAAACGATTTTTGTCTGAATAGGAAGAAAATGGTGTCAAATTGGAATCCAAGGTACTGATTTTCCCTCTTATCAGTTCCTGTCCTTAATTATAATTTTAAGTGTTATTACCTGATGCTGGTCACGACAGGAAGCACGCCATCTTCACGTGCTGACAAAAATTCGACGGCATCTTCTGCTTAATGTTTCTCCTGGTCGAGGAACGATTGTGACTCCCGGCCGAGTGTAATAGCAATCGTGACATACTCAGAGTTTAATATCTGGGCTTTTTCAGCCAGGATGCAATGTACTGAAAGAGAAGATTTATTGTTTGTTCATATTTATAAGTTATAATTAATAAGTATAACAGTTGATATAAAATGTATGTAGTTTACTAAACAATTGACATATTTTTATACTTTTTGTGGTGTCTTTGGGCTTTGCAGTTAGTCTAGACTGCTCAGCCACTACTGCCCAACAGCACTTTGTTAACACTTGCGCCGCAAATACACCGTTGCAGTTGGAAGTGCAATCCCTTTATTTATCTACAATGTAAAAGTCATAGTACGCAGCGATTCACTTCTCGTTTTTTGAAGATACTATGCAAACCTCCGACCTCATCCACTTTAGAGGAAACTCAGTTCATCTTTGAATGTAGCACAAACGCTTCGTCTATATTTTTGTTACAAATTATACTACATAACCGCAATGAAATATCACTCAAATATTATAATCTAATATTACAAATAGTTGCAATTGCATTCAGTATCTAAAAATTGCTTTATCAATGATATCAGAAACTCTGCATTGTCTTTTGTAAACTATCCTAGGCAATCGAATAAAAATTGTAGTTCATAATAGTCAGTATTTTCAACAATATTTTTCACGTTTTGCTTTGATATCCTAATAGCAAACCTGTAATTAACTCGGCGATTCTGTTTGCTTTTCTCATAGCAACGTAATTTACAACTACCTCTGAATATTTTCGAAGTTTGCCGACCCATTACAAAGCTAATAGTTCCTATGTATTTCTTAAATTGTATTTTTCTTTGAGACGGTGGTATGTGACTGAACTCTACGTGAGGTTACAGTATCAGTGATAGCGTCAACACCTTGATGACGATGGTGAATGTGTTCATCATGAAGGGTGGACACTAATGCAAGTAGCTACAGGGGGCTGTTGATATTGGTGGTTGTGTTGAGCTCCATAAGTGACTGCTGAAATACCAACTTTCGATTATTGGATTGTTGTGCTGTGGAATGATTTTGGGTATAATAAGAGTAAAGTTGGAGTGCGACAATATTTGCTTTCTTGCTTACATATAGCATTTCTTCGAACGTTTTATGCAACTACATTTTTTAATTCAAAAGCAGAAAAGGCAAAAAATATCAGGTGATTTTATTGGCTGCATCACAGAATTCAAGAGAAAAGTTAAGGGCATTTCATCATTTGACGTTTGTACATTAGCACGTTTAATCTATTTTTTAAATAATTCCTAGAAAGGGCAGTTAATGGAAATTTCTGAAGGTGATCGGTAATAATTAAAATTGTCAAATGGCAAAAACTGTGGTTAAATTCTACCAAAGGGAAATAACGGAAACAGCAGGAGACGGAGAATACTATTTGTAGCTATTATCGGGTTAAAAATAAAAATCGTTCAAAGTAAACAAATGAAGATCAAAAGACATGTTTAATTTACGAGTGGAATGAGCAGTATATAAATGGTTATGTCAAACTATTGTCATGAGATTTTATCTCTTTATATATTTTAAGAACAACGAACTGCAGAGACGACATATCAATAAAACCCCACCAAAGCAAATGAAAGAACCGGTAACTATTCCCAAAGTGAGTGACTGTCAGTTTACTCCTTCCCCTGAGCTGCTGCAGCGGGAATGAAAGAGCGTTCTCAGAAGCGGAAGTACCGAGGCAGAAGGCACGACATTTTAGAAGAGCGGTTTCCTAGAAGATCTCTGTTCACAATTGGCTGCATTCAGTGGCCCGCAGGGGCCAATATCAGTCAAACTTCTAGGTATTTCTGTTTGAGACTAGCCATTGTAAAAGCTGTAGAAATCGTGCAAACGAATTGCCGACGTTATTTATAATTTGCGTTCTGATTACAAAAGTCAGTGTTTGTATTCATTGATATTAATTTTCTATTTTGCGTATACAAATTAAAAGCACATCAATTTCTAAGAATTTATTTTCATTTATAGTGAAGTTTTTAAGTTAAATAAAACCAGGCATATCTGATTTTCTTTGTAAGTATTTGTGGCAGAGAATGTATAAATAAATAAGTCTTCAAAGAATAATGGATCTATACGTAATCGGACTACCGACATACTATTTCAATGCTTTATCGGCACAATCAGTTCGTTTTGCAACGTTAACTGGAAGTATTTTCACGAAATCAATCTTCTTGATTGAAATAGAAATGATGTAATAATTACGTAATAAACCTTTTTTTAATTGCCTTACATTCAAATAAACAGAAAAGGTTTTAGTCTGAATCAAAAACAGTGAGATATTTTTAGTCCGATTTTGAATGCAATTACCGTTCCGTGTTTTTGAAAAATTCGGGTAATTATTTATGACGTTTTCATTGGTTTTGGTCTTGAAAATTCTTGTTGCCCTAAATTTGCTCATTTGCTCAGAGATCCTATTCTTTTAAACTCATTCATGACATTTTTCGGTCACGAATATTTTAGTTAAATAACAATCCACTTCTACAGAGATTCATAAAAAAATCAATTTAATTTATTTTCATTCTCTCGCACATTACGTACGCACTATTAGAGATGGTAATGCTGCAAAAATATAATACTCAATATTGTACCGATGTTTCAAAATTACATAATTTTGTCATCAGGATTTGTATCTAACAAGAATCTATTTCACTACAATAGTTATCTTGTCACACTTTTCTCATTTCTTATCGATTGAAGCATTTGATACCCAAAAAGCATATGAAATTCAATCTCACTCCCCATCCCTCCCCCACAGATCGCCTTCTACAGTCCTCTTCCTCGAGATCACCACCATTCTCCAGCTTTAAAAATACCAGGTGAATGCCAGAACCTCGGGCCACATTCAATCTTTCCTTCCTATTCCCCCAGTTTCCCCTTACACATATGCTTACACTTGCGTGCATTTAGCTATCAGACACTGGCTGGAGCTTGTTTCTGCTCTGGTGGTGCCCCACTGGGGGAAAATCCTAGAAAATAACCCCTGCAAGTCGCAGTATGGGTGGGTACCGGATATCGCCATCCAGCGGAGAAATCTCACCGATACTTCCCGTGCTAAAACATGCACTTCTCTTACGAGACTAATAACCTTAGCAGTTGACGCGCCCGGAATCACTAATTAATTAATCAGTCAATCAATCAATGAATCAATCGGCGCCGGATCTCACATTCCAACAAACCTCACTATCTTCCTAACTGTAATACATGTACTATACTTATACAACTAAAGACTAAAGTAGTTGACGAGACCAGAAACAGTCAATCAATCAATCAATTTTTTCTTCTTTCCGCTCTCCCTTCAACATAAATGACTCTGCTTACTCTTTAGGTCTCATTTCTTCGTCTTCACTTCTTGCGCGTTCAGCCTCCGCGAAGCCAATTCCACTTGCCAGTCCTCCGCCCTCGCCTCCCCCCTCCGTCCGTCCGCTGTCCTGCGGCCGACGCCCGGCTCGCCGCGCCCGTTATTTGAGAGCAATTGGGTCGCAGCGATTGAACTTCTCCGCCCCCGGCCCCGCCTTCACCCCCAGCCCTTCCCATGGCCCGAAGAGCCATCCTCGCGGAGACGTCCGGGGGGAGGACGGGCCCGCAGACTACACTCGAGGCGGTCGCGCTGGCTGATGTCCTCGAAATTTCTGCTTCCTTCGCAGAAATCACCCCTTGGGGGGGGGGGGGAATTTCATGCTTTTTAAATTACTCTCCTAGTGTTTTGTTTTTGGATTTATCAAACAACTAACGTTCCTATGCGAGAACACTCGCATTTTAAACCCCACCCCCATCCCTATTCATCCATTTCTATATTAAGCCCATAATAGGTCTCTCCTTCCAACCGTCGTATCTTCCGTCACTTGTTCTACGTCTCCCTGTAATTGTACTAACTAAGCGTACTTTAACTTTACGGTACAGTTTACCCTTGATAATACAAACTATTCGTATAGAGCTTTATTACCAAACATAGACCCCGACACAACCAATGATATCGTATGGAATGTTAAGTAATTAGTTTAATTTCACATACACTTACAGATTCTGCACTTCTCAGAACAGTTAGGATAGAATCGAGAAGCGCCGAACCAGCAAAAATGTAATAGAATGTTCAAGAAGATCTCATCCTACAGACTGCGGAACGTTCATTTTGAGGCTTTTGGCCTCAAAAGTCTAGATTTTAAGATCTCGAACTTTCGTTTTGGAGTTATATAACTAAATAGATTTCAACGAGTGTTGCCGGAGTGTTGCCGGTTATATTTTGTGACATGAATATCTTGAGGCGTTTTTACAACAAATCCTTCATATATTTAAAGTCAAAGTGCAATTCATCACATGTCCGTGGAATTCTATTTCTTTGCAGACTTTATTTATAAAGTTTGGTTGCGTGTGAGAGCCACAAATCTCATCTATACTATTGAAATAACATAGAAGATACAGTCGTTTCGTTTCTTATGGTTGTATGGTTGCGTAGATGTCTTCGTATCTTTTCTTGTGGTCGGTAACCGATGAAACATGTAATAATTTTAAAGTTGTAAATAGTAAAAATATCGTTATTTCAATTTCCAAACTGATTGTTTTTGTAAATAGGTTTATACTTTTATAACTAATACTGTGCCATAAATTGAATTAATGACTTCTAATACCCCCTTTAACCTTGAAAGATGACGAATGATGACTTTTGAAGAGTTCGGTAATCTCAATAATTTTATTAAATGTCAAGATATGGTGAAATATTTTTCCTTGAAAAATATTAATATAATTTTAATTTCATCTTTTCAAATATTGTAAATTGACATTCTTCCAATAATAGGCGTGGGCACAGAAGAGCCAAGGGGCCATGCCCCCGAACATTTTGAGAGGGGTCTCACTGTTCTACGTAATAAAACTTTGTTCCCGTAAATATGATTAATTACTAGTTTTCTCACTTTTTAAGCTGTAAGTTTGGAGAATTGATACATAACACTTGGGAAACAGCCCCTCCAAACCATCTGGTAACCGTATAATTAGTTAAATATAAAGCTAATTGTAATTGTAACATTAAAATTACTTCATTCTCCTTGTATTAATTTTTATCTATTTACTAGTAAAAGAGGACACTTGTAAATACAAAAAAGCTTAATAGAAAAAGGGGCTCGGTGGGGGACAGAGCAGTCCAGCAATGTAGATCGTCACCCCTTATGTTTTCAGGTAGTCACATCTGTGCTTGCAAATATAGAGTAGAAAATATGTTTTTTAATACCATATATATTGAAACCAAATATATATATATATATATATATATATATATATATATATATATATATATATATATATATATATGAACCAGACTTCCGTGTCATACCCTCAACTGGTATATTGAATAAATAAAAAAATTTCAAAATGCAGTATTAAAGTATTCGCGTTTTTTCATAATGTAGTAGCTATTTTGTTTAATAGCGCACCATCTATGGTTAGGCTAATGATACGTATTTACTGTGTACTCCGCCGTCTCTCCATCAGACTAAGCACCTAGTGGACAGAATATATTGTCTGTTTAGGGAAACTAGGTTGTGCGATGCAAGGTTTCTAGGAACTGCAAGTGAATAACGAGCGCGTACTGGTGGTTGTGCCGGCGCCGTAATTTCCTCGTAAGCTCTTAATCTACGTTCGCGACCCTCGTTCCTTAGCACTATTCCCTCTTTAAATCTTGTGTGAACATACCCCTTCAGTTTAATCTCGAGGGATGCAATGGTGTGATGATGGTTTCAAAATGTATTTAACCCTCCGGAGCACGCGTTAGTGAAAGTTATTCGACTACTCGCTGTGATTTCTCGGATGCATCATTTGAATATTTGGTTATTTTGCTTTGTAAACTGACTACGGTCTATCAGGTACAAACTGACATTAAACATGTTAACTGATATTGACATTTTAAAACTTTGTTAAAACACAATGTGTAACTATTGTAAGGGTTGACAATATTAATGCAATGGTAAGGAAACAAACAGATTACAACCCATTTCAGAATAATAAATAATAATAACATTAATAAGAACAAGACATACATTACAAAACTCTATCAATTGTAAATTGTACTACACGCTTTGATCTGCGGTATGCACTTGTTTTGATTGAAACTATTCTGGTGACGTCAGAATAAAGCCTATTGGCACGACCTTGGAGTTCTCTCTCTTCTGAGAACAATAAGGGAGGTTCTGAGAAGGAATGTTTTCTCAAAAGAATTTAAGACGTTCTATCATCGGATAAACTATTCAGTCATGTGTGATCGATCGTTTGTTGCAGGGTTAAGTAGTTAATTAATCAGGAGCAATTGAATAATCTATTTTTATGTTTGTAACACATAATTATTAAATTATTGATAGTTCAAACAAATTTTAAGATAAAGGATTTTAAAGATAGATTGTTACACGTAGCTTTAAGTATAAATAAATGAATGCAGTAACAACTAAAAACTAAGATAAAGTGATCAATATTAAGTATTAAACATATTTTTCCAGTGTTATTAGAAAAAATATTCAGATTCTGTTCCATGAATTATAGGAATTATCTTCTTGACTACACATGTACTATTCTGTTCTGATCTTATATTACTCTTTGGCGCTTTCACTTCCTCTGTTTTTCTCCCTCTCTCGCGCATTATCTCTCTATAGTTCTCTCTCTGGTATATTGACAAATACCTAAACACATGCAATTAGTTTGACAGTCATTTTTAAAGCAATGTGAATTGTCATGGTTAACGGATGACACTTGAACGGATACATCAGTTAAAATATTTATCCGTTTTGCCCCTCAAGGACAGGTAATCCGCAAATAAATGTTCTCTGTCATTACATCTCACTAGACTGTGACATTGCTGACCGATCTTCATTTAATTTTTTGCAGAAGAAAATGAAACACAGAAAATTACTAACAATTTGTTTAGCTTATATTAATTGTGTTTGAAAAACCTGTACTTATGAAAATGGTAATTTACATTTTTATTATGAATTTCAACAATTCAAACAACAAAATGTGGCGTTAAGTATCATCTGCTGAAGTGTGCTATGTGGTTTTTGTTGTAGTTTTTTTCATAGTAAATTACTTCTTTTATATTGTACCAATAATGGATACTATACCTTATTAAAATGAGATTTGCTATTCAAAAAGAACACAAAATTTTTAGGGGAAATTATTTTATAAAGATCTGTTAACTGTAACATATGATATTATTATTATTATTATTATTATTATTATTATTATTATTATTACTAAAATTATTATTATTTTTTCGCGAATGGGCCATCCTAGGACCATGCGAACGCGCCATTTTTCCCTCGGAATCCCAGTCATATTCTCTCGAGGGCAAGTGCACGCGACCTTTTTTGAGAGGGGGGATCAACACTTTTATGCCGAATGCATTTTTACACCCCAGAGTTGTTAGCCCTAGGGGAATAAAGTATGGCATGATGATGATGAAAGTTGAGTGGACAATCACAAACATACAGACGCAAACACACACAACCATGTCCCAGGCGGGACTGAAACCCACGATCCTTCCCTCAGAGATCGCCACGGAAATACTATCTTAGCGATCTCTGCTATCCGGATCGGCATTATTATTATTATTATTATTATTATTATTATTATTATTATTATTATTATTATCATTATTATTAACCTCAGTAATGTATCATCATCATTTGACATCACGAAAGCTCCTAGTGTTGAATAGCAAGCTCTGAAAGGGAATGGTGTAGGAAGCAAGACGCACAGCGTATTGTGTGTTCGTTTCCTTTCGAAGTCGCCTGAAGGAGGCCTTTGTCGCCGGGCGAAAAGGGCTTTCGTCGCTTCGCGTCGTGTTTCCGAACGAGGACACTGTCCTCCTCCGCGCGGGGCAGCAATCGAAGGCGGCTCCGAGGCCATCGCCCCGAGGGCGGCGCGTGCCCCGCGGCCGCCCGCCCCACACATCATCCACTCACTCACGCTCACACACGCACACTCACAGTAAGCATGAACACACTCGCATAAGCACTCACGTAAACAAACTATAATATAAGCTCACAAGGACAAATACGCTCACATGAAGACATACCCTCACATGAACACGTACGCTCTCATGAACACGTACGCTCTCATGAACACATACGTTCTCATGAACACGTACCCTCTCGTGAACACATACGCTCTCATGAACACATACGCTCTCATGAACACGTACCCTCTCGTGAATACATATCCTCTCGTGAACACGTACGCTCTCATGAACACGTACCCTCTCGTGAACACGTACGCTCTCATGAACACATACGCTCTCATGAACACGTACGCTCTCATGAACACGTACCCTCTCGTGAAAACATACGCTCTCGTGAACACATACGCTCTCGTGAACACATACGCTCTCGTGAGCACACACGCTCACGCAGTGTCCCTTCAATTGCTAAAAACAACTTTTGCGTATTTTTGATATCACCCCCTGAATATTTTCCATTAGGTCAAATTTATTCAAAAATAAAATTTCGTCTCAAAAGACCTATATTAACCCGTGCCGACTTGAGCGCGAAATTTGAATGTTAGGGATAATTGGTTTTGTTGTGTTAACTCAGTGGAAAACTACTTATACGTGTTTAATATACATTTTTATATTACAATTTAATTCATTTTCACTCTTTTGACTGCACTGAGGTCTTTACTTTTCTTGTTGATACTCTTTTCAGTTTCTTTCTTGCAATATGGGTACTGCGAACAATGTTCCTGAATAACACAACACATTGTTTTCGCTCATCTACAGTCAGTAGTGCATGAAAATATTGCATTAATTTAACAGCCCTTTCAGCGCAGTCATTTACATATTTTAACGTCGTAAATAACCTTTGAACTTCTGATTATGAAGAGTTGCTTTTCCAGTTCGAAGGCTATTCTTGAATAAAACTAGTATCCATCTTCGGGCAAGAGAACAGATATTTGCATTTTGTTGACACAAAGACTGCTTTAGTTTTCAATAAAATGAAGATTAAATTGAATTAGGAGATGTATACTAACGATTTAGTAATTCACGAACGGTCACCAGGATACAATTGCGCAAAGCATATTATTCTCCTTCCAATTCTCCATTCAAAGGAATGTATCAATCTTCTATGTGTAGATTCTCTCGGGCTGAATTTGCTTCCTTTTAGATTTTGATTTGTACGACAGACAATTATTCTAATAAATACCACACACGGTGTCTAATTTTTTTAGGGATGCTTTGGAAATTGTAGAGTCTGTCCTTCAATGTGATTTTAGAACTTTTAAAAGGAGATATTTTGATAAGAAGATTTTACAGCTGCACTGCACTGAAGCCACGGATTGACATAAACGGTTAAAATCAACAGAAAAATCTTTTAATGGATTACATCACGTATTTTACATTCAAACACACGTAAAATAAGTTCGTATATGTAATGATGGCACGGAAAGAACAACTGCCTGTCCAAATTTTCTTCAAGAAAGATACATTATTCTTTAAAAAGTCAAGTGTTTGACGCAGTTATATCACAGCAATGAATTTGTACATTGCCTTCGAAACACCAGTGTGTTAGTACATTCCGAACAGCGATAATGTGCTCTTTGTTAGAAGAATTCCGAAATTTTGGTAACCCTATGAGCTGCTGACTGTCCTCAAATGTAACTACAATTGAATGTTTCTTCTTTAGGGTCTCTGATATTTCATGCAGACAACAGTTTATCATCCTAATGAACAGTAAGAATGTCATTAAAGTACTTTTAAAAGTCAATTTGTTTCTTAACGTTTTCTTATCTACTTTTGTCTCATTGGAAGAATAGAAGATTTATTAATAGAGTTCTTCGAGTATTGTGGTCAAGTGCCTCTGCTGAAGAATATATACAGAATCTCTTATCAGATGATATCTGTCTAAACTATTAGTTTAGGGGAAATGACATTTTGGTGACACGACTTACAGCTTTCAGTATTGATGTGCTCTCGAAAATTTACCAAAGTTGATTTCATCTTAAGATTCAGAACCTAAGTTCGTTATGTGAATCTTCAGACGATGAATGAGGTATAGTAGAAGATGTAGACGCTTGACACGCTTGTTTATCTTTTCTTTTATCTTCTTGTAATGCTTTTGTCTTGCCCTTTCTTCTTTATTCGCGAGATTTTGGTCTACTCGTGTAAGATAGCTTTTACTTCCTGGCTCTCTCGGCCGAAGTAAAAACATTATCTTCTTGCAACGTAATCATTTGTATTGTATTCGGATGTAAAATACCATATAGATTGTTTAAATTATTTCTAAACTCCTCTTCACGATGTTTAAAATTAGTTTCACACTTCTTTGCGTTTTGTTTTGTAATTTTCTCCACTCCGAATACAAGTTAATAAGTTTTTTGCGGACAATGCTGATTAGTTCTTGTCGGAATTCTTGCTTTCTCCCAAAATATCATGCTCTCATAAATCACAAGTTTAACACTTTCACTCACTATTAATTTTGCTTCCTATATGTTATGAAATAAAACTTCAAGCACTTGTTTATATGGTGGTAAATTGTGTCCAGTTATTTGATGCTTTACATTAATAATTAATGTTATCTCCTATTGAAAAAACACGTTCCTTGGCACTGTCTATGACACTAATATGTGACATTGATAGATTAGCAACCTCTAAACAGGTGTGACGCGGCCGATTACAATTCTTCTACTGTGAGTATCGGAGCTGACTCAGCGGGGGTTGGTTTGGCCTTGTCCGTCATGCGAGGCAACGCTCAAGTCGGCACGGGTTAGAATGTTCCGATCTCAACCAAATTTTATAGAGGCATGTTTTAAAGTCATTCGAACAAAATTGGAGGGGGAGCGTTCAAAAAGTTTGAAGTCTGAATATAAGGGACACACTTATACTTATATATCGGGGTATCTCTCTCTCTCTCTCTCTCTCTCTCTCTCTCTCTCTCTCTCTCTCTCTCTCTCTCGCTCTCTCTACCCTTCTCTCCCTCTTCCTCTCCCTCACATACCCAGACACATAGATCACGTACGTGTACGGGAGCAGCTAAAGAGTGGCCTGCTCGGGTATTGACATCTCAGCTTACTAACCCGTATGTAAGAACTCATACTTGTTCTTGCTTGATCGTTCGCCGCTCGTTCACAGACCGTTCACAGTCCATTTGCTAGTTGTTCGCAGCCCCTTCTTCCACTCGTTCAACCGACCGTCAACCCATCCCTTCAACCGATTCTTAAACCGCTCTCTTCAAACGCACCTTAAGCTGTCCCTTAAACCACCTCTTAAACCGCCTCTTCAACAGATCCATCAACCGCCTCTTGAATCATCTCGTAAAAGGTGCCCCTACAACCGCTCGACCGGTCGACAAACTGTCCGTTCGACTACTCGACTAATCAAATTTAATTTTTATTTAATAGGTCATTATTACATACATAAATTAGGTAACCTTACACTGTGTGGCTAGGAATAGGGTTTTTAAGCTATTACAAAAGCTACATTCTACGGTAGTGTATATAATATCTAATAATCTAATTAATAAATACATAATATTCCGATCAAGTTTTATGCTAGTGCTGTATGTAACTTCACACTTTAGTTCTTAGTCGACACATATATCTAACGTTTTTGTTCTTAACGTTCTACTTCATCTTCATTTTACAAACTGCTAAGACGGAATGATGGATGAGTAAGACTTTTAGTTGACATTTTGCAGCTCAAGTATCTCAGTTTGTTTCAGAAGGCTGTATTGTAGGAAACAATGAACGAGTTTGCTTCATAAGAACTTGTTAAAATAGGAACTATAGATCACTTCTTCGGAACTACACTAACACTACTAACACATTATTACCGTAAACGCTAACGTCACCATTGCACGCTACCACTGCCGTCTCCGCCAACTCAACCATTAACATCGTTGGGAGTCGTACCGGCACAAACACTACCACTACCACCATCACAACAACAGCCTTCGATACTCTTAACACCGTCTCCCACACCACCATTCACATCACCCCATTAGTCACCGTCGGCACCATAACTGGCGTCGCCACCGTCACCAACCTCGTCGTCGTCGTCGTCATGACGCTTTGAGCGCTTGGAGACGGCGCGCGCCGGGCAATCGTCTCAAGAGACGGCGTCGCCTGCGCCCTTTCTCGCCTTCCCTTCCCTTGCCTTGCCTTTCAGCCGCCGCCCTCGTCGCCGCCGCCCGCAAGCGCCGCCGGGCAGCGCGCACAATGCGGGGCGCCGAGGTGGCACTTGAAAGGCGAAAGATCACAATGCACTTTCCTCTTGACGCTTCGCGAATTCCTCTGTAGCCTTTGTGAAGTCTTTGTGTTAATTTCGTCGCGCGCCTGTTTGTGGAGCGAGCTTTGAGGCGCCCGCCGCCCCCCTGCGGCCCGCCCCGGCAGCGTCGCTGTCGCCGTCTTCGCCCCCATCCCCGCCCCCGCCCCCGACGCCTTCGCTCGCTCGGGCGCGCGCGTGAGCGCTCAGCTTGTCTCGGCGAAGGAGGTGATGTCGATGCGGGGGGGGGGGTCGAGGGCGGGGTGAGGATGGCGAGGAGACGGAGGTGGTGACTAGAGGAAGAGATGGAGACAGTTGGAAGTGGAGGTGGTGACGGGTTTGGGATGAGAACAGGTTGGTAGCGGGGACGGAAGCGGAGGTGGGGTTATGGAGTATTGGTCCGGGTTGGTAATGGAAGTAGGTGCCGAGACGTGGCTGGGGATGGAGGAGAAACCGTAGGCGAAACCGTAGGCGGATCCGTAGGCGGACCCGTAGGCGGACCCGTAGGCGGACCCGTAGGCGGACCCGTAGGCGGACCCGTAGGCGAAACCGTAGGCGGA